>BOPN01001209.1:253548-261048 GCA_017312705.2 Penaeus japonicus
CACGACGAACTCAAGCACACCGGCGCCGGCTTGCTCTCCATGGCCAACGCGGGGCCGAACACCAACGGCTCGCAGTTCTTCGTCACCCTGGGGCCGACGCAGTGGCTGGACGGCAAGCACACCATCTTCGGTGGGTTGGGTTGGGAGAGAGAGGGGTGGGGATAGGGGAGAGGGAGGATGAGGGTTGGGGTGGAGGAGAGGGAGGATGAAGGTGGGCGGGGGATGCAAACTGCTGCTACCAGTTGTAAACCACTCGAAGTCCTGGTTGAAATCCTCTAGCTGCCAACGGTTGTGATCCGGGGAATAAGACAGACAGACGTTCACGTGCCATGGTCTTTATTAGTTGACTCTGTTAATTAATACACTCAGCAGAGGTGTTCGCTGTCTGTGATCTCTTTGTGATCTGATCTTGTTCTGCCTTGGGTTTCTTCTGTGTCCTTCTTAAAGTACGAATCTTGAGTCGCTTTCTACGCCTAAGGGCTTCCGCTAGTAAGCACAGTTGCAATAGGCAGCTGGAGTGTCGAGGCGGAAACGGACACAGGAAACAGGACACGTCAGGTCAAAACAGACTGCCAGCGATATAGCATTGAATTAAGTCAAAAGTATAGTCCATGTCGTAGGTAACAGTGCCTAACAGTGGATGGGTTGGGGGAGAGGGAGGGGGTAGGGTGGGAGGGAGATAAGTAAGCAGGAAAGAAAGAAAGATATAGATAGATAAATAAATAGATAAATAGATAGATAGATAGATAGATAGATAGATAGAGGGGAGGGAAGGATAGGATAGGGATGGATAGGATAGGGATGGATAGGATAGGATGGATAGAGGGAGAGGCAAAGGGAGGGAGGGACTAAGGGAGAGAACCGAAGGAGGGATTAATTGATTGACTGATGGAAAGAAGGAGTGATGGATGGATAGATAGATAGATAGATAGAATGATAGGTAGATAGATAAGAGAGATATATAATTAGATAAATAGGTAGATAGATTTTTAGATATTGGGGGTAGACAAATTTATGGATTTTATTTTGTGTATTTTCTTTAGTAGTAGTAGTAGCAGTAACAGTAGCAGTGGCAGTGGTGGTAGTAGTAGTTGTAATAGTAGTAGTAGTAGTAGTAATAGTTGTAGTAGTAATAGTAGTGGTGGTAGCAGTAGTAGTTGTAGTAGTAGTAATAGTTGTAGTAGTAGTAATAGCCATTAGTAGTAATAGTTGTAGTAGTAGTAGTGGTAGCAGCAGCAGCAGCACCATCTGCTATATAAATGATAATACGACTAATAAAACTTTCCCCTTTTTTCCCATCAGGTCGTGTATCGAGTGGAATGCAGGTGATAAAGAGAATGGGCTTGGTAGAGACAGACAATAACGACAGACCCGTAGATCCTGTCAAGATCAAGAGAGCGTATGTCAAAATGCATTAAATCTTGAGTGATACATATGACAACACCTNGTTCTTCGTCACCCTGGGGCCGACGCAGTGGCTGGACGGCAAGCACACCATCTTCGGTGGGTTGGGTTGGGTTGACGGCAAGCACACCATCTTCTGTGGGTTGGGTTGGGTTGACGGCAAGCACACCATCTTCGGTGGGTTGGGTTGGGTTGACGGCAAGCACACCATCTTCGGTGGGTGGGGTTGGGTTGGGTTGGGAGAAAGAGAGAGGGTTGGGGGTGGGGGAGAGGGAGAGGGAGGATGAGGGTGGGGGTGGGGTCAGGGGTAGGGGGTAGGGTGGGAGGGTGAGGGTGGGAGAGGGAGAGGAGGGAGGGTGGGTGGGGTGGGGGGAGAGGGAGGGGGATAGAGGGTAAATACACTATCGTTGGTTGGTTGGGTTGGGAGAGAGGGAGGATAGGTGGGGGGGGAGGGGGAATGGATGGGAGGGAAGGAAGGATAGAAGGATGGAGGACAAGGGGGGGAGGGGAGAAAGAAAGATAGATAGATAGAGGGAAGGAAAGGAAAGGATAGGATGGATAGAAGGAGAGGCAGAGGGAGGAAGGGACTGAGGGAGAGAACGGAGGGAGGGATTACTTGATTGATTGATGGAAGGAAGGAGTGATGGATGGATAGATAGATAGATAAGAGATAGATATAATTAGATAGATAGGTAGATAGGTAGATAGATGCTGGGGGTAGACTAATTTATGGATTTTATTTTGTGTATTTTCTTTAATAGTAGTAGTAGCAGTAACAGTAGCAATGGTAGTAGTAAATGGTAGTAGTAGTAGTAATAGTAATAGTAGTAGTAGTAGTAGTAGTAGTAATAGTAGTAGTAATAGTAGTAGCAGCACCATCAGCAATATAAATAATAATACAACTAATAAAACTTTCCCCTTTTTTCCCATCAGGTCGTGTATCGAGTGGAATGCAGGTGATAAAGAGAATGGGCCTGGTAGAGACAGACAATAACGACAGACCCGTAGATCCTGTCAAGATCAAGAGAGCGTATGTCAAAATGCATTAAATCTTGAGTGATACATATGACAACACCTTTATGGTTGTTTGTGACAGTTCTTACACGTGATTCCAGTTCAACACTATTGTCTTTTTTTTCATTTACAAAGAAAAAAAAAAGATTTGTAATAAATAAATATTTATATTGCTGTTTTTTCTTTCTCAAACCTCTTTTTAATGGTGAAGGAATGTGTAAAGTTTAAAAACTTACATTTGAAAATGGTGACAGACAGATTGTACTTCATATTTCTTAACCTCAGATGTTTTTAGGTTGTTAACTCCTTTGTATAGAAGGCAAGTGGAGGTAATAATTTTGTTAAATTGTTTGGCAACTTGAAGCACTGAGTCTTCTCTTGACCAAGATGGCAAGTCTCAAACTTGGAAAGAGGCCAAGTAAAACATGTTTCAATAAGCAACTACAGATTTTTACCTGTTTTGTTGCAACTTTGTATATCAATCCTTTATATTAGAGATTTTTAGTTAACAAAGATGGTGTGACGCCAATTTATTTTTTAATTTTCTAGGACATCTTATTTGAAATGAAAAGGATTTTGATTATGATCACTTGTTTTTCTCCAATTATAAATAAAAATTGCTTGATTATATTGTTTTGATTTTTAATCATACCAACCCTGATACTTACTATATTAAAAATCATTCTATTATATCTAGTTGTGTTCCTCTTCTATCTTTTGTTTCTTTAGCATGTAAGGAATTTCATATTAGAACTAGTCCTTGCATACTAATATAAGTAGTTACTCTTAACAGTTCCTTTATATGCTGATTGTTATTATTAGATTGCTTTATAAGTGAAGTGATGTTAAATATTGCATAGAAATCTTTCACTTTGTTTACTAACCAGGAGCTGGCCACGTTATTCACAAGAAAATGTAATACAACAAAATCATATACAAATATGGATACCAAGGTTCCACTTATAGTTTATCTTGTAAAATGGTCCTCTCCTACATTCCCATTTCACTAAAGGAATAAATAAAAACCATATAGGTCAATATGGATAAAATTAATTATTCAGTTAAATACAATAATAAAGAGTAACTTTTTTGTAACATAATAGGTAATTATAACAAAAGGAACTCTTTGCACGCCATTCGAGAGACGACTGAATCCACAAGGCTGGTCACTGTTAGTTCTAAGTCTGTCACCTTGTACAACTCTGTTACTTTGCTTATGTTGGTCAGGGATGAAAGCTCTGCTACTGGCATTTCCTGGAAAAAGAAAAGAAAAATACTATTAATAACATAATTTATACTGGTTTATACAATCTAAATGTGTTTTAGTGAAAGTATCTATTGATCTTTGGAGAACTGAATCACAGAGTATGAATAGAGTATGAACTCAAACTACACTCATGAAGATCTGGAGAGACAACCATACCTCTTAATCGGTAACATCTACAATAAAATCAATTTTTCCTCACAAGATATATATATATATATATATATATATATATATATATATAGAGAGAGAGAGAGAGAGAGAGAGAGAGAGAGAGAGAGAGAGAGAGAGAGAGAGAGAGAGAAAATAGAGAGAATAGAATCTCTACTACATTACTCACCTTTCCCTTAATTTGTCCATTTATTTGTCGTAACTTCTCTCCCGAACCGTTGTCCAATACAACGGCCAAGATGTGTGTGTCATCATCACCTAACCCAAAGGTCTTGAGAGATTCTGTGATCTAGGAAACACAGGTTATATAACAATAAGAGTCAGGCTAAAAATCCATGTATACTGTAGTGTGGTTGGCTACCTCACATACAGGTATGGTTTTCAACAAGAAGGGGAGGGTGAATCCGGATTGTATTAGAAGATACTAGGCAATAAGTGATGATAATGGTAATGATAAGTGGTGATGAGGAAAAAAAAAGTATTTTCATATAATGTGCAAATATCAGTTCAGAATATAAGTGTTATTCCCTCAGTTGTGTAATTGGTGATTCATGCCAAATGCTGACTAGTATAACTTTGCTAATAAATTATATATTGACTTTTATATCATACCATAAGTTTAGAAAATTATAGAAAACAAAACATTTTATAATGTCTAGCCTAGGCCAAGCATCTTGATGATGATAAAAAAAATAATAATCAAAAAAATTAATAGATATAAACTAAAGAAATTAAAAATAAATAATACTTACAGTTCTTGTTGGTGACAAGTTGTAAATAATTTCAGCATAAACAGATCTTGTCGTCATCTTCTTGAGAGCCGAAGACCTCTGAGCCTTGTTAGCTGCAACAATGACTTGGAAAGGGTCCACGATCTGCGAATAACGTTTATACTTCGTTCTCGTGAAGGAAAATACTAATGTCTTTGACTTACAGTTTTACATAGTTTACACATGCTTTATCCTTTTGTGTAACAATATTAATAATAGTTAAAATAATAGTAAAGAGGGTAAGAGAGAGAATAATAATTATAATAAAACAAAGAGAGTGAGTAAGTTAGTGAGTGACTCTGTGTGTGTGTGTGTGTGTGTGTGTGTGTGTGTGTGTGTGTGTGTGTGTGTGTGTGTGTGTGTGTGTGTGTGTGTGTGTGTGTGTGTGTGTGTGTGTGTGTGTGTGTTTGTGTTTGTGTTTGTGTTTGTGGGTGTGTGCGTGTTTGTGGGTGTGTGCGTGTTTGTGTTTGTGGGTGTGTGCGTGTGTGCACATGCATGTATGTGTATGTATATGTATGTGTGAGAATGTGCATGTATATGTGTGTGTTGAAAAATAAATGAAAATCCTTACCATCTCTGGCTTAATGAGACTTGCTTCGACCTGTCCTTTCATGATGAGTTGTCGCACTTCTGCTGCATTTTCTATATTATATAAAAGCACATGACACTTTGTCTGTGCCTCGTCCTCAAGGGTCACTGTGACACTCATGTTGAACCTGCAATATTTTGTAAAAAGGTTATTGGTTATCTAGTGATTAAATAACACAAAAACTGTTATTGATGTATGCAGGCACTTTAGTATGCAGAATAAAGAATAATAAAAAGTTTTATATAATATCATCTAACTAAATGTTGTTTCTTTTCTTCCCAAACTGAAAATTAATATAATCCAAAAAACATTTGGTATTCATTCAGTAAAACTGCCATAAAGCAGGGTGGGTTGCACGGTAAAGGAGGCATGACCTCTAAAATATAGTGCTCAGGTTAAATCAGGTCAGGTTGGGTTCTTTCATTGGCAGACCACTTTCCAGCATCTCCTCAGTTTCAAAAGTCTAGGGTAGTTACACTGAATATTTACAAACTCTTTTACTTCTCTACCTTGCCAATTCCGGTATAGTTAGCCAGGGTGGGAAATCAAAGAATAAACTGAATTGAAAAATCTCTCTTAATTGTTATTTAAGGAATTAATAAAAA
This sequence comes from Penaeus japonicus, assembly GCA_017312705.2. Lineage (NCBI taxonomy): Eukaryota > Metazoa > Arthropoda > Malacostraca > Decapoda > Penaeidae > Penaeus > Penaeus japonicus. Next base: position 259,366 of record BOPN01001209.1, read on the forward strand.
GGATTGAACTTATTTGAACACTTCCTGTAATAAAGTACATTAAAAATCATTTAGCAATTTGGTAGCAATAGAAGTTATGCCCCACTGTAACAGAGATATCATATTTCATTTTGTACATATGAATACATAATTTATTCATATATCGATTATGATGAATATATGTCATGCCATCATATTTGATGTTTTCTGCAAGTTTGCAATTTTGATTGATAAACTTCGAGTACTTATAAACGTGAATGTCACACTAGTGGATAATAAGTTAACATAGCTACATAAAGCATAAATTTCCATGTGTGTAAAACCAAGCTCTTCAAACAAAAATTACCAAATTTGTCCCTCGTAAACCTTTAAAATTTGGGAGTTATTAGCAGTTCGGTCGTGGATGGGCTGAGGAGTTGTGGTCTTTAGAGGTTAAATCAGATTGTCTACACAATGGCATGGCTCATTGTGGTAATCTTCTTTGGATTGGCTAAATTTAGACAAGTTAAGTTGGGTTGGGTTAGGTTAGGTTAGGTTAGGATTGGTTAGTTTAGGTTAAGATTGGTTAGTTTAGGTTAGAATTGGTTAGGTTAGGCTAGGATTGGTTAGGTTAGGCTAGGATTGGTTAGGTTAGGTTCGATTGGTATGGGCTGGATTAGATTAATACACATTTTGCAACACTATTTCCTGCACATTATTTCATTTTAGATTTTCTTAAGTTAGGACTGAGCTATATGAACTTAGCCTAGATTAAGAGAAGTTTTTTGGATAGATAATGTATACTGTTGGATTGAGTTATTTTCTGCTAAATTGTTTTCTCGGATTTCAAAACATCAAAAAGCTACTGACTTCTAAAGTGCAATTGCTAGAAGTAATATAGTATTATACCAAAAGACATTTCAATAATTACACATATAAATCAATGAAATACGAAGGAATTCACTAAATTCCCAGGATCAACTCTCTAAAAACACCTGTAGAATCACTGTTAGAGTAAAACCACGCTCTAAAACAAAAGAAAACATTTCCAAATATTACAAAATGTGACAAGTAAACAGACTATCCCATACCAAAATAATAATATTCTGACGACAGTCAAGTTGTCACGTGGTTTTGTTTACGTTGAAGTTTTCATACATTCCGGTCATTCATTGAGGACGAATTGCTTGGGATTATCATATTTTTATGGTGGTGATGATTTTCTTGTTTTATGTATTGATTTATTAATCTAAATGCTGACTTGGGAGACCGTATAAATTTGTCGCTGTAATATTTAATACCTATATTACTCCACATAACAATTAACAATAAATTAGCAACTCCGCCCATGAAATAAACAATAATATTAACAGTGAAGTAATATGGAGAAAAAAGGAAATAGAACTGACCAATACAACTGCAAGTTTAGAATAAACAAGAAAAAACAACAACAAAAAAAAGAATAAAGCATTCAGAGAAACAGAAAAACAACAAAACAAACACAAACGAAAAAAATAAAAATAAAAACGAAAAACCGAATAACAAACAAGAACCCAAACCAACAAGATGACCAAAGAAAAAGAAAAAAAGGAGAGAGAATAAAGAGAGAAAAGGCGAAAAGCTAATAATATCCCAAAAGGCCAAGAAGGAGAACAAGAGCGAGCGGCCCAGAGCTCGAGCCCAGCAACCCTTTCACGGTCACCATGGGAGGCGGAGTGACGCAGC
>BOPN01001209.1:268548-271048 GCA_017312705.2 Penaeus japonicus
CAATTTGTATAGTTTTTGATATGCATTTATTTTTTTTCTCTTGACACTAATAGAGTATTTTCTGGAAAATGAAATTGAAAGGATCTGCAGCTATTATGTGTATGTAGAGTATGTGTGTATGTGTGTGTGTGTTCTTTTATATTGAGTGCTGCACATCTTGTATAACATATTATGATTTTCAAAAGTTTACAAGAAAACCAGTGAGACAGCTCTGTACAAAAGTTGAATTATTGTCACATATTCTTATATATATAGGTCGCACACGCACATCACACTCACACTCACACTCACACTCACACTCACACTCACATTCTCACATTCTCACACACACGCACACTCACATTCTCACACACACGCACACTCACACTCACACGCACACACACACACACACACACACACACACACACACACACACACACACACACACACACACACACACACACACACACACACACACACACACACACACATATATACATACATATACAAATACACATACACATATATTGCCACAAATATTATTGTATTAGCAGTATTAACATTCACCTTTATTTAGTACTGTGTAAAATGAGATGTGGTTATATAGATAACTCTGCAAGATACAATATCTAAATTTGGAATTATGATGAGAAAAAAAGCCTGGCTCCGTCCATTGTAAATCTGACAAGCAGTTTGGAACCAGGGTGGCAGATAAGCAAGATAAAACTGTGTTAAAAATCCACCATGCGATAAGAGCGAAAATAAGGGGTTTGATATGAACATTAGTTATGGAAAAGGGTATCTTTACTCTGTTAGTACTGTATAAACATGTCACCTTGTCACTCTTTCATTTATTTTTGTCTTAATGGTTAGGTTTGATCATATTGAATCATTGTTGTACAGATTCCAAGGACTCGGATGAAGTTTTGTCTTTCTAAAGGTGTTGTGTAAACGTATAGTTGTCAATCTTTTTTTTTTTTTAGATAAATACAAAAATACTGTATTTAGTTTCATTCCCTCCCTAGAAGAGGGAAGGTTTACTTAAACTTTGTAACAAAGTGCCTCTTTGTAATGCTGTTGAAGGACACAGTGTGTGTGGTTTTTACACAAAGAGCATTTTTCGCTCAACAAATGTTCTCCTTTCATAGTTTTCACACTTGATACGAAGAAGTGGGATTGGTTGACCGACTGGAAGACTTATTCATTCATTTATAGAGTTGATTGATTTATTTATTTTTATTTTTTTTCTTGTACTAGTTGGATCACTCTTTCTTCATGGAAAAAGAGTGAAAGTTGTTGGATTTCATGAAAGCAGTAAATAAGCCATGGTATTTCTGCTGCAATTGTACTGTTTGTATGTATTCATACACCATCTGCTGTTTGTATTCTTTCTCATTTCTGCCACCACTGGCCATATGGTGTAGTTGTGTATTTGTTTTTCTTTTTTCTATAGTATAGTCTTCATAAAATCCTGAGTTGTATTAAAAGAACTAATATTGCATACAGAAACAACTAACTGGTCATAGATTTTAATCATATCGTGGGGATGAACGGTCGTATTGTTACGTTTTTCCTGGTACGTCCTGAATGACCCTTACTATAAGAGTTCAAGATTAATGTCAGAATTAGAGTTTACCTGTTGCATGCACTCGAAACCATTAGCAGAACCTGTTAATCTAGTCCACATAATCCGGCACTTTCCTGCCTGCGGTGCATTTGAGGAATATCCTTGTTACTTCAGGTATCCCAATGTTGTACTTGAGGGATATGGGTTTGAGTACTTTTTGTGAAGTGTGTGCAATTACCAGTGAATTTCAGATTACCAAGATCTGTAGTTTGAAATTGAGAGACATCCAAGGAACTCGGCTGTTGTGTGTTATGATCTTTATTTGATTTAGTAGCGATAATAACATTGTGATTTTTTGGGATCTTTTTGGTATTATCTTTATTATGGTGATTAATAGTTATAATAAAATTTGTGATTATCATAATGTTATTGATAGTTATGCTTGAAATTACATTTGTAAGGCATTTGAGTTTAGTTTAAAATAAAGTTTTCTGGAACTGTGTGAAAGAAGACATCTATTTATTTATTTTTATATAAGGTTTGCACTGGAGGTTGAAGATATTGAACCCGTGATGGAAACCAGTGACGCACTTTGAACACGGTGGCTGCAAGTCCTAATTTTCATATGCATGATAAGATTTCATGGGCACTAACTTGACACAATATTCATGTTGGATTTTGCCCTTTTCTTTTTTTAGATAGATTGTTTTGGAAGAAAATGTAACTATATCATTAAATGCTGTTTCAGTACTTTTTTCTTTAAAAATGTGTTACAGGCAAGTAGTGATGTTGGTGCTGTTATATAGCACACGTTTGTTTGTATTGTGTGTAATTTTTGTTTCTGACACTATTTTCCCCCTCCTCCCTCACTCCCCTCTCTCTCTCTCTCTCTCTTTCTCTCTCTCTCTCTCTCTCTCTCTCTCTCTCTCTCTCTCTCTCTCTCTCTCTCTCTCT
>BOPN01001209.1:281528-289028 GCA_017312705.2 Penaeus japonicus
CATCACTAATATCATCACTATTTAATATCATCATCATCACTAATATCATCACTATTTAATATCATCATCATCACTAATATCATCACTATTTAATATCATCATCATCACTAATATCATCACTATTTAATATCATCATCATCACTAATATCATCACTATTTAATATCATCATCATCACTAATATCATCACTATTTAATATCATCATCACCATCACTACTATCATCACCATCACCACTAACATCACCCCTAATACCACCCCTACCCTCACCATCCCTATTACTAGAGTCCCCAGCTGAGAGAATAGCCCAAGACTTGACGCCAGGCGACAGCGCTCCACTCGGCCTCTGGAAAGCTGAGTTGTTGCACTTTAGCAAAGGCCGATGCAACACGAGAACAGACTAAGCAATTAGTGATAAAAGCGGGAGGGGCGAATAGCGCCACGTAGGCCTACTTCTTGCTTGGTTTCTGTCGCTGCTTTTTTAGGCTATAACGGTTATCTTGGTTGCTTTTAAAATCGGAATTTTTGTAACTAAAGTTGGAGGAACGAATATTAGTTATCCGGCCCCGCTTCGGCATACTTCTCGCTCGCTTTTTGTTGAAAGTCATTCTTGCTCCTTTGTCCTTTGTGTTTTTTCTCTCTTTCTGTGTCTCTTTTCTCTCTCTCTCTCTCTCTCTCTCTCTCTCTCTCTCTCTCTCTCTCTCTCTCTCTCGCACTTTCTCTCTTCTCTCTCTCGCTCTCGCTCTCTCTCTCTCTACACACACGCACACACACACACACACATACACACACACACACATATATATATATATATATATATATATATATATATATATATATATATATATATATATATATACACACACACATCATTCCCTTTTCCCAGTTTTTCTTATTTTAAGGATTAATGAGAATCTGTATAGATTAAATTCCCTTCTTTAACGTATTATTGCATCTATATGCTCAACAGTACAGCATTAAGATAAAATAGTGTAGTGATGTACCTATGGCGAATGACTACCTCAGACGACCCCGTTTTCTATGAACCCGAGAACCCCTACGTCGGTACTTTCAGCATAAGGACTCTACCACCTATCACCATACTAACCACCATCCCCCCTACCCCTTACCCCCCCCACCCCTTTACCAAAGCCAAGCCCTCCCCACTCACCTGCGCGAAGAGGAGCTGGGTCGACTCCACCTGGGCGAGCACAGGGGCGGCGGTGGCGAATCCCCTGAGGGCGTCCAGGTGGTTGAGGGTCAGGAGGAGGAGGTCGCGCGGGTGGGGGGCGAGGAGGACCTGGTGCTTCATCGCCATCACCATCAGGTCGTAGAGCTGTCGGGGGGAAGGTGGGGGAGGAGGGAGGGAGGGAGGTGGGAGAGGAGGGGGGGAGGAGAGGAGGGAGATGTGAGTGGGTGGGGAGGAGAGGAGGGAGATGTGAGGGGGTGGGGAGGAGAGGAGGGAGATGTGAGGGGGTGGGGAGGAGAGGAGGGAGTTGAGGGTGGGAGGGGGGTTGGAGGAGGTGAGGGGACGAGGGAGGGATGGGAGGGGAATGAAGGAGGTATAGGGAAGAAAAGAAGGAAGGAGGGTGGGAGGGAGAGAGGGGAAGAAAGGAGGCATATGGAAAAGTAGAGGGAATGAAGGAGGGAGAAAGAGAAATGAGGAAAGTAGGAAGGGAGGGAGGGCGTTAGAAGGGGATAGAGGTGAATAGATTAAGAGGAAGAAGGAAGAGAGGAGGAGGGGTAAGGGAGGAGAGAGAGAAAAGAAGATAAGACAAGTAAAATATTTTCGTAAAACTGAGAAAAACATGATATTCTAGCACTAATTTTCCATACATACCCCCACCTACACACACACACACACACACACACAAACCACATAAAACACATACACAATCTTCCCTTCACCTACCACCCCCTTCCCCTTACCCACCCACCCCTCACCCCCTTCCCCCAACCTCTCATCCCTACCCACCCTCACCCCATACCTAACCCTCACCCCTCCCCCTCCCCCACCCACCCTTCACCCCCTTCCACCCAACCCTTCCACCCTCTCACCCCTCCCCCTTCCCCCAATCCCCCCTCACCCCTCACCCCCTTCCCCCTTCCCCCTCACCCCCTTCCACCCTACCAAACCCACCCACCCCCATACCCCCTTCCCTCACCCCCTCCCCCAACCCACCCCTCCACCCAACCCCTCACCCAACCCACCCACCCATTCCACCCCTACCCCCTCACCAACCCAACACCCCTCACCCCTTCCCCCACCCCCTAACCCCCTCACCCCTCCCCCACCCCCTTCCACCCCAACCCCAACCCTCAACCCTCCCACCCACCAAACTCACCCCTTCCACCCCAACCCCACCCCCTCACCCTTCCCCCTAACCCCTAACCCCTCCCCCCTCCCCCCCTCACCCCACCCCCTTCACCCACCTTATCCATACTCGGGGTATTGAGTCGCATGATTGAGGCGTGGGCCAGCCGGTCGAAGACCTCGCGGAGGGCGCAGCGCGTGTACAGCTCCTGGGGCTTGAACAGCTCGTCCACGAAGCGTCGGTTCAGCATGATTCCCAGGATGTCGTTGCGAACTGTGGGCGTGGGGTGGGGGAGGAGGAGGAGGAGGAGGAGGAGAATGGGGGTGGACGGAGGGAAGGAGAGGGATTAATGGGGGGGGGGGATGGGGGTGGAGGTGTTAATGGGGGAGGTGATGGGGGGTGGTGGTGGGGGAGGAGGAGGATGGGGGGAGGTGATGGAGGAGGAGGAGGAGGAAGGGGGAGGTGATGGGGGAGGAGGAGGAGGAGAAGGGAGGGAGGTAATGGGGGTGGGGTGTTAGTGGGGGAGGAGGAGGAGGGGGGAGGTAATGGGGGTGGGGTATTAATGGGGGAGGAAGTAATGGGGTGGGGGTGTTAGTGAGGAAGGAGAATGAGGAGGAGGAGGAAAAGGGGGAGGAAGGTAATGGCGGAGGAGGAGGAAGGGGGGGAATTAATGGGGAAGAGATAATGAGTAGAGATTAATGGGGGGAATAGGAGATAATGCATGGAAATTAATGGGGGGGATAATAGTTAATGGGCAAGGAAGACATAATGGGTGGAAATTAATGCGAGGAGGAATATTGGGTGAAAAGAAATGGAAGGTTAGGAGGTAATGGGGGAAAATCAAATGAGGTAGCAGATAATGGGTAGAAATTAATGGGGGAGGAGATAGTGAGCAGGAATTAATGTGGAAGAAGATGATATATGGAAATTAATGGGGGGGGGGAGATTAATCGGTGCAAATAATGGATGGGAGGGAGGATATCATGGGTGGAAATTCATGTGGAGGAGAAGATAATAGGTGGAAGTTAAAGTGGGAGGATATAATGTATGAAATTTAATGGGGGAGTGATAATTGGTGGAAATTAATGGGGATGAGATAAAGGTTAATGGGGGAAAGAAGAGATAATGGGTGGAAGTTATTGGTGGAATTCATAGAGATCATGGGGGGGAGGAGATAATGGATAGAGATAGATAGATAGATAGATAGATAGATAGAGAGAGAGAGAGAGAGAGAGAGAGAGAGAGAGAGAGAGAGAGAGAGAGAGAGAGAGAGAGAGAGACAGACAGACAGAAAGAGAGAAAGAAAGAGAGAGAGAAATAATAAAAGAAAAGAAGTGAGGAATATAGAATAGCAAAGAAAGCAAAAAATAGACAAACGAAGACATTACACGAAAAAAATGTCCATCATTATATATTTTTTTTATGACGGTTGTGGAATTAGGTCTTCTAGTCACCTAGCCTGTTATTATTTATTACGTGTCAGTTAGATCAATGATAACCATCATTTGAAGAAAAAAGTAATGTAAATTCAGAGCTAAGAATAGGAAAACATGATATTTTGTTTGTTCACTCTCTATTTTCATCAGGTATGTTAGAATGGATTATTCACAATTATGTAAGAAAAATGACAACAAAATCGTTGATATCTTTAAATTAAAAAACAACACAAACATATATCTGACATTCTGTGTTATAATACCAAAGGGGAACGAGTAAAGACACTATGTGTTCGTGACAACCGGATTCATGTGCATGCGTGATCGGGCGTTCGCGTGCATTCCTGCGTGTTTGTTGACACTAAGTCGTGCAGTCCCGTCCGTAATTCAGGAATGTTAGGGTGAATTTTTTTTTTCATGTGTTTAGATTTTTATAATTTTCGTTAAATCATTTACGTTCCCTTTGGTAGTCTTTTGATGTATTAATCGAGAACTGTGAGAAAGATGGGAATTTTTTATCTAAGAATGTAGATATGTTCATTCCGTGTATGTCACGAGATTGAATTTTGTTTTGCGAATTCGCGATCAGACATGCAATCATGCAGTCGCGATATTCAGGACTGGCCAAGCGATTTATGAATCTGCAAAAGGATTAAGCTTCATAACTACGAAAATGTACAAACAGTTCAACTCTATTGCAAACTAACAAAAGGCACATTTTTTAACACTCGAATCACAGTAAATAATACAGAGTGTAATCAATCTGAAACAGACGATATCTGTCATTAAATGTTTCTTATTGTGCTTTATCATCCATCTAAACGACTGGTTATCTTTCAACGCATACCTGTGTGTTTGTGTGTGTTTGTGTGTGTGTTTGTGAGTGTGTTTGTGTGTGTGTGTGTGTGTGTGTGTGTGTGTGTGTGCATGTGTGCGTGCGTGTGTATGTGTGTGTATGTGTGTGTGTGTGTTTGTGTGTGTGTGTGTGTGTGTGTGTGTGTGTGCGTGCGTGCGCGCGTGCGTGCGTGCGTGCGTGCGTGCGTGTGTGTGTGTGTGTTTAAGTGTATGAGTGTGTGTGTGTGTGTGTTTGCGTGCGTGCGTGCGCGCGCGTGTGTATGTGTGTGTGTGTGCATGTTAACCAACAGCCTTTCCATGTAAGTCTGAACCACGACAACCAGACCCTTATCGACCACTCCAGCTAATAAGGAAACGCACATCACCTCGGCAAAGCTATGAGTCATAAAGCTTTTTTCTTGAGCCTAAGCCGTTGCACAAAACTCACCCTTATTGGCTCTATCTGTAGGGATGTTCTGCGCCCGGAGTCTGTGGTCGATAATGTACATCATCTCCCCCCCGAGGTTGAGGAACTGGAAGGGCAAGGCGCGAAGGGTCATCTTGCTGGCTGACCTCTGACCTTGTTCCTGACTTCTTGAGGCTGACCTGAAGATCTCTGGAGAACTGAGAACCAAAGAGGAAGGTCGTGTTGGTAATAAGGTGTATCGTATGTACGTTTGTTTGTTTGTCTTGTGGTATCTTTATCCTCATGACCATCATCGTCATTATTTTTATTCTTATTACCATTATTATTTTTATCATCGCCACTATCATCATTACCATTGTTATCATTATCATCACCCTTATTATCATTTTCATCGTTATCATTATCATCATTATTATTACTACTACTACTACTACTATTTTGTTTTTCTGTCTATTCGTAAAATATTTTCGGTTATTTTATTATAACCCCCATCACATTTGATGGTTCTGTCTGTATGTACCCCTTTCTCTTTCTCTCTCTCTCTTTCTCTCCCCCACCCCTCTCTCTCTCTCTCTCTCTCTCTCCCTCTCCCTCTCCCTCTCCCTCTTCCTCTCTCTCTCTCCTCCTCCCTCTCTCTCTCTCCTCCTCCCTCCCCCTCCCCCTCCCCTCCCCTCCCCCTCTCCCTCTCCCTCTCCCTCTCCCCCTGCCCACCCCCTCCCTTTCCCTTTCCTTCTTCCTCTCTCTGTCTCTTTCACACGACAAAGCCTTTTATCTGAACTCTACGGTATGCTTGTGCCACATTTCAATATTCAGCTCCGCTGACTCTAAGAAAGATCATTAACCCATTGCGTACGGGTGTCATGACATACATGACGTAGGAGCTTTGGCCTGACGACGGGCGTCATGACGTACACGACGTTCGGGGATTTTGGATCACTGTGCTATTTTATTTTGCTATGAAAAAGGAATGAGTGATGATGGCTACTGCAGTCCTAATTACTATAATTGCCGTAATATCGTTCAAGCTTAACGTCCAAAACCTAGATGGCACCACTTTTTCCTAGTACCAGCAGGTGAGAGAGCCTTGAATGGCACCCATCCACGGTCTCTAGCATGCATTGTCTCTATAGAGCGATGGCACACACTAAGTTGATGAACCCTTGCTCTAAAGTACCGCCGATGAAGGATGTGCAGGCAGAACGAGAAGAGGAAGGTGACTCAATCCATACCCAGTGTCTAAAATGTGCTCCTGTGCCAATATGGATGTCTTTCACTGTGGCACTCACAGTCACAAGCACAGGTTTCATTCCTCTTCCCTACCTCTTCTTGTTATCTTTATTGTAGGTGGTTATATGTTTCGTATTCGTTCATGACAGCACAAAAATACGAAAAAATAAAGTTGCCTTTTGTCCTCCCATAAAACAGCAATACTTCTATCACATTGAGTATAAAGAAAATAATGAGCTAATATGGATAACATACTACAATTTTAGTCAACTGCAGCACTGATAGAGCCTGTCATATGGCACATATAAGTCTCTAAACTCAATAAAACACACAAAAAAATAAAACACAAAAACCGCTCTAGTTTTACAACGAATGACTGAAAGCGAGTGGGATGATTCAAATTATATTGCTTCAAGTGGTCTCTCTCTAAAATAAAACCTATCCTGGAGGCTGGGCAAGCAAATTTATCTCCGTCTGCAATGGGTTAATATCAATATCATACGCTGATAAAAAACATTAGCACAAAATCAAAGATTGCCAAACTCAACTAAATTTCTGTCTGTTTGTTAGATGATGCCTATTAAAACCTCATCTGCTAAGGCAGTATAATAATCAAATTCTAGCTCTCCGGTGCAAAAGAAAACCAAATTTATCAATTAACTGTGATGATGCATAAAATTGAAGTTTGTCTTGCCACAGGTTCTCAAAATGAAAATGCACACAACACACACACACCTACCCAAACACACACAAACGTACACGGACATACACTACACAGAGACACAGACGCACATATTCGCCGACACTTACAATCACGTACACACACACACACACACACACACACACACACAAACACACACATACACACACACACACAAACACACACACATACAACACACACACAAACACAAACACACACACACACAAACACACACACACACACACACACAAACACACACACACACACAAATACTAGCTTTAATGGTGGTTCTAAATAGCATACGAGTGACAAAGGTTTAGATTCACAACTAAAGATAAAAGTCCCAACACTCCCCTAACCCCCACCGCCCCCCTACCCCTTCCCTACCCCCTCCTCACCCCCACCACCAAAAAAAAAAAAAAAAAAAAAAAAAATACGGTTCAAAAGTTTACCTCAATGGTACTTTATATTTGAAGAACAAAACGGATTGAAATTGATACAGACCTTGCAATGCAACAAGCAAAAGGAAAGGGAGAGACATGATTCGTTCTGTGATATCAAGAC
>BOPN01001209.1:294028-306675 GCA_017312705.2 Penaeus japonicus
AACAACTTTAGGCTTCCAAAGTAAGTGGCTTTGCTTATTTGGTTCTTCTGTTTTCACAAGATGATATAAATATGTTTTTTTATTTTTTATTATATTATCGTTATTAAAGTCTCTTGATCCTGATTTTATCTATACATGTTTTTTGCATTATAATTACTGGTTATATGGTTATTTTTTAGTTTATTGTAACCTGAACTTTTCTCGTTGCAGTCAAGTATTGCAATGCTGAAACACGAATAGCCTTCATAAGTTCAGGCAGAGGTCCTCACAAGTTGATTGCAATGGCACTGCCTCACATCAAGAAAATATACAACCAGCCAGTTATTGTTCGCAATTTGCACCTGGCTGCCTCTATGAGACATGGCTTCCTCTTTGTAAAAGTTAGTATTGCTGTCGCTCTTAACTGTATTTTCCACCTCGTACCCTAACTCATCATGCAGACTCTTCACTTGCCTCAAAGTTTTGTGCGATTTTTGTCATACCTGGTTTCCTCTGAGTAGCAGTTAGGATATAGATTCTATTTATTTTTTCATGTCACCCTACTTTAGCACATAGATTATTCGCTTGCCTTATATTGATAAGTAATAGTGACTCTTTGACTGTGTGATAGAAGGGTATAACTACAAGTATTTATGTCTCATTATAAATCTTTATGTATGAATATGAACAAATAGATGTAGGTATGATTGGGTACTTGTGTTCATACATGGATGTTTATTAATCTTTTTTTTTTCCATAACAATACCATAACAATTTCCATACTTTTCCTCTATTCATTTTACAGAAATATCATGAAGAGAAAATCAGGGAACTTGAAGGAAAATTGAAGACAGACGCGGAAAAGGAACACTCGCAGCATGTGAAAGAGAAATCCTACTTGAGATGAATGGCAATGAAGTGACTTATTTAAGGTCATTTGAATTTAGACAAGACAAAGAAAAAGACATATATGGTGAGACTATGTACACAGAATGTAAAAGGAGGATTTAGTTGATTTTGCATAATTGTGTTATGTTTGAATGGTCTGTGTAAACAAAAAGGAAATATAGTGTGCTGTTTATTTTAGCTTTGTGCAAATTGTTACATAGGCATTGCTTTAGAAAATTTTCATTTGTTGAAGGAAAATGTCAGTGTAATTTGAAGTAATCAGTAACCAAGTTTCATTTTGATAATACTATCTTTTGTTATACTTTGATTTTGTTTTCAACTATTATATTTTTTGTTGTTATCATTCAGTTAACATAGAAGAGGTACATTATTTATACAATATGTATGTTTTATTTCATGGAAAATAAAGTCCTTTGAATATATGTCAGTAATAAAGAATATATACCTATGAATGTATTCCATTGGTTTATGTACCGAAGATGGCTATTTGTATTATTGTAGTCTTTGACATTATCACAAAATAGTATTTGGTAAATAATGTGAAATGAGGCATAGTAAATCAAATTAACCCATTAGCAGTGGATGGCATGATTTGCTACAAAGGCAGAGTCGGTCATAGACGCGGATGGCACCGTGCCAGACAATGTAAACCAGCCATCCTACTGCACAAATATTTATTTAAAACAGCGACCAATGGGTTAATCTCTCTGGATGAACTTAAAACAAATAAAACCATAGACAGAGTTTTGATCTTTAAAGAATATTAACATATTCAGGAAATCTTGTACTATTGAAATATCTCCTCTTGCCGTTTCATTACTACTTTATGTTGATGTGCGGAAGTGACAACCTTCACCCTGATGTTACTTGACACACGCTTGAGTGGCTAAGTGCTGCGACAATCCCCATTCTACAGAACCTTTATTCATATCTTAAAAATGTATTTTCATGGTTCTTCATGGATACATTCAATGCAGTCATATAAAATGACAGAAAAGGTTGTTGCTTTTAGCCGTCACTGTACAAAAATCTAGTTATGAAAAACGTAGAGATACATGCCATTCACACCGACTTATGTAATTCCTTCAGCTTGTGTGATTCTGTTTGATCAGTTCTCTTCTCATTACTATTGTTGTATAAATTCATGTGTTCAAAATAATGTATACTGAATTATGTGATATCTTGACATTCTAGTTACTTGTGAAAATAAAACATTGTAAAGTTCTGAAGTGCTTCTTTCAAAGCATACAAGTTTATAAGAAAGAAAGAAAAAAAAAAGTGTTTGTAAATGTCCATAGCATGGATAAAAAAGAATCTTTATAGAATATAATTTATTGTTTACATTGTACATTGGAAACTGTTTGTAATATATGCAGCAGTTTTGCTTTGCTTGAACATGTATGTGAACCAAATTTATGAGGTATATTTTGATATAACTGCTTTATGTATAAATATTTTTAAATCATGGTAAAGATAAATCAGACAGATAATACTTCAGTAATTCAGTAATCATGTAATAATGAATTCTAAAATAAGTGCAAAACTTTACAAACACACAAACAAAAATGTACATAAGTACCTATAAATTATCTTGTCTTTTCCTTTGTAAATGGAATACAGAATTACTGAACGAATTAGCAAGGAAAAGATGTTAATTTGTACTTACCAAAACATTCATCCATTCATAAAGAAGACAAAAGAAAAAAAAAAATGTATTGGACTATTTTCTGTTTTTTTTCATCAATTTAAATATTTGTACAAAATTTCTGATTTATAGATTTGATGTATATTAATTATCAAGTTTGTAACAGCATAAAATCTACTGGAAAATCATTACAACACAAAGAAATGTGCAAATAATCAAAGGAAATAAAATCAAGCGATATCTAGAAAATCTTAAAATCGAGAAATATCTAAATGAATCGACCAAGATGAAAGAATAATAAGCAATAATTATAAACAACAATAACTTGAAAAGTATAACATTTCAATTATACAATAGAGCCTTTCCATCATCTTATCCGAATACAATGGATACAAGTTTCCCTTCCTATGAGGATGGCTCATAAATATTCAAGTGAAATAAAGTTGAATGGTCGCATGTGTTATGATCTTTCAGAGTGGAGGACCTTTCATCCAATTTTCCTCATTTTCACGGAATCAAACTCTCACTTGCTCACACTCGTTTATTCACTCTTACCACTCAAGTACGCACATACACACATTCACTTACCCAACCACCCACTCAACTCATTCACTTATTCACTCACTCATTCTTTCATTTATTCATTCATTCACTCACTCACCAAATAGACTATTAGATACTATGTTTGAGATATATGCAATTTTAGTTTTACTGTATAATTTGTTCTAAACAGTAGCTTTCACGTGTTTGTATATGCTACTATACATATCATTTTTATTTTCCTCGTTATATTATATAGGCTTGTGTTTCATTAGACTTTAAGTATAATGTTGATTGCTAAGTTTCATGGTTTCTTTAAGTATCATAATACTCTCCACTGGATAAATATTCTTAACTTTCTGAGTCCACAACATAATACCTTTAAAACAGTGCTCTAATGCAACTCATGTGTAATCAAATAAATGGAAATTTGCAAACGAAAATGAAAGATGCTTGCAATGGCATTCATTACTTTGCCTGATAACTGACAGTGATAGTCAGGCTTAGGTGCATGGCATGCCACTGCCTATGGCATCAGTGGTGGCTTGATCGAGGAGCTTTTGGAGGGCAGGAGGGAGCTCTGTCTCCGAGCTGTTGTCCCTCTTGAACAGGCGGAATTTGTCCCTTGCACTTGGCTTCCCGTCTTTGGATGGACTGCTTTTTGACTTGAGAGCCTTGCTTTTGCTCTGACCTTTAGGTGCAAAATCCTTCTGCCACTCCTCCAGTGCAGCGTCAAGGTTGTCGTTATCACTGTCGTAGTCACTGATGTCCAGATCAAAGCTGCTGTCATCATCATCGCCCTCATCTTCCTCTTCAATGACTTGCGGAGTGAATGAATGGATATCTTCTACACCTGCACTTTCTGTTCCGTTGGATGTCTTTGAAGGCTGGCTGATTTTGCTCTCTGCCTTTGGAGTACCTGGCTCTTCAGTGGCCTTGTTCTCTGAAGAGCTTGGCTCAGAGGTTGCGGCAGGCTTCTTAGTTTGCTTTCTCTGCAGTTGAACCTCTTTGATATATGAATCCAACTGATCTATGGGTATGATTTCCTCTAGGTCATCATTGGGATTTATGTATGTGGTTACTTTACTTGAGGGAATACCGTTCACACTTAGGCTCCCCAAATTTTTACTGACTTTCTGCGAAGGCTTGGTGCTCTGTCCACCTTTTTGGGTTTCTGAGACTCCCTTTTCCTGCCCTTTGTCCTTTTCCTTTACTTGATCCTTTTCATTACCACTTGATTCTCTCTCATCACACCCCTCATTACCCTCTGAAAGTTCTTTATTATGGCTATTTGTATTGCTAATACTTGAGGCACTTTTGTTGGAGGCACTGCCCTGTGTCTTGTCACCCTGAGTCTGAGATTCAGATTCTGTTGGACTTTGATCATTCACAACGCACGTCTCACTTGAGCCTTTGCATCTCGGATCTTCTTTGCAAACATTGGGTTCCTTTTTATCATCAATACTGTGATCAGCATTTTCTTTCCTTGTATCCACCTCCCCCTCCCTTGAGCTGCTAGCCTGCAAGAGCTTTAATAGTCGTGGGTCCTGTAACACTTCCTCTTGAGAATACTTAGGAATAGGCCCAGACGGATGAACATAGCCATCCATGAGGCTGAGGGATCCTAGCTGAGGTCCAGCCAGCCTCTTACTGCCATCACTGTCATCTGTTCCTTCCACATCTTTGGCATCTCCAGTAGCCAACTGTCTCTCCAGCTCTGTCACTCGCCCCACCAACACTCTGTAAGGAAAAGAGACTTCATTGTCAATAAATACTTACATTTGGTATTGTAAATTACCAATTAACAGGATGAGGGAGAGGAATAGGATAAGGAAGATGTAGATGAAGAAGAAGGGAAAAAAGAGAAAGAAGGAAAAGGAAAAGATGAGGGAGAGGAATAAGACAAAGAAACAAGTAGATGATGAAGAAGGGGAAGAAGATAAGTATATCTAGAGGACAAAAAAATGAACAAGAACATTACTTGTTAGCAGAGCGCTGAGTCCTCAAGGCTCTTGATCGTTGGTTCAGTGCATCGACGAGTGCAACGCATAGGGATTTCAGGTCACTTTCGGCTGCTCCACCCACTTCGCCTTGATAGTCTTTCAGCAGCTCACACACTAGAGTCCAAAATTGGATTAGTTTGGGCTTTTATTAATATATATATATATTTTTTTTTTTTTCAGATATATCTATATATATTGACTGAGGGGTGGAGACGATCTGTATTAAACAATGATAAACGTGAACTCGTAGTATGATATTGGAAGAGGCAATAGGTATAGAAGACAATATTATTTTATTTTGTGGGAATAATGTGAGATATTATTTGTTTTAGTAATGCTCTCTTCTAGGAACCAAGACTATAGTTGTCAAATAAATGAATATACAAAATAGCAATGATAAGAAGCATAAGTCTATATGAAAAGATCTAAGTAGATCTAACGGTACACAGTCACACTTCCAAACTTATTACCTTGCTTGGGGGTGACTATTAGGTTTTCCGAGGTGCCTAGCTTGAGAGACCCCTGGGAACGGCACTTCTCCAGTGCCGCCTTTTGTGGAAGAAAGACAGAGGGGAAGACGAGAGAGAAAGGAAGACTGTTAGTGCTAAATAACCCATTCCTGGACTCTACTAAAGGGGTAGAGAAAAAGTGCGTGTGTATGTGTGTGTGTGTGTGTGTGTGTGTGTGTGTGTATGTATGTGTATGTATATGTATGTGTATGTATATGTATGTGTATATGTATGTGTATATGTGTGTGTGTGTGTGTGTCTATGTGATTCTGTACTTATTCATATCTGTATTTATATTAATACCTAACCATGCATGTGTCAACTTTAAGAATTAGAGCAGTAAGAACAGGTTATGCTATATTAACAAAATTAACTGTTATATATTATTTAGCGAGTTTGTTACCAAATCATATAAGAAAAAAAAATGATAATAATCTAAAAAAGTAATTCCTCAGACCCATCTACATTATACACCTCTATTGTCACATGCAATAACATACAAAAAGCTTCAGCCATACGGTGATTAGTCTTTCCTTGTTAAACCTTTATTCTTCAAACTCAATCCTAACATAAATTTCTAAGCATGCGAATATTAATTACACTGGTAAACAAGCACCTTATACTTGGACGCATTGCTCCGGGCGAGATTTCTTTCCTCTTCTGTCTGCTTCATTCTCTGTTGGAGGTATCTGTCGAAGAGATGGTTTTCATATATTGTTTAATGGTTCTTTGTAGGGTAGTTTTGATTTCAATGAATCTTTATAGGATTGTTAGGTTAACTTTCAGTCTATGAAACTATTTTTTCTATGGGCCTTTATTGGTATCTAAATTGTCTATATTAAATCAGTATCAACATCATAAAATAATTATCATCACCACTTAATAGCAAAGGACACAATTATATTGATGAAATGGCACTATCCATAACTTAAAATAGGCAAAAAACTTTTGTGTACAGAGTACTGGCTTTTTCCTTCACTATAACATTCCTATTAGTATCTTTATCATCACCAATCCTTCTCCTTCTCCCTCTCCTCCCTTTCTCCCTCCCTCCCTCTCTCATTCCCTCTCTCCCTCTCTCCCTCCCTCCCTCTCTCCCTCTCTCCCTCCCTCTCTACTTCCCTCCTTCTCCACTCCCTCCCTCCCTCTCTCCCTCCCTCCCTCTCTCCCTCCCTCCCTCCCTCTCCCTCCCTCTCTCCCTCCCTCTCTACTTCCCTCCCTCCTCCCTCCCTCTCTCCCTCTCTCCCTCTCTACCTCCTCCTCCTGTCATCATACCTGTTCTCTGTGATAATGGCATCGAGGTCAATGATTCGCTTGGGGTGGCCTGTTCCTCCTGGGCTCGACACCGAGGACAGGACGGTGTTGAGAATGTGGTTGAGTCGGTGGAGTTTGTGCATAGCGGCGTCTAGTTCGCGCACCAGTTCCTCCCTCTCCTCCACCAAGCCACGTACATCCCCCTCTAGGGCCTGGCACTGTGGGGTGAGGAAGGAGGAGGTTGAGGGTGAATAGCTTAGGTGGCTCACTAATAGTATTTTAGCTGACTGATTGAATGAGGAATAGTAGATTAGTTGACTGAACCAATGAGGATAAATGAGAGAGAGAGTTGGAAGAGTATCTACAAAAATTTAACAATTTTGAATGAGTAATGAAAATAAAAAGAAGAAAAAATGAATTACTGGTTCAGTGAGAGTAGACTGATGTCTTACAGGTGATTAGATTGGTTGATGGGATAAATAGCTTGATAAATTAAGGGTAAATGGAGGAGGAGGAGGAGGAAGAGGAAGAGTAGTAGTAGTAGTAGTAGTAGTAGTAGTAGTAGTAGTAGTAGTAGTAGTAGTAGTAGTAGTAGTAGTAGAAGAAGAAGAAGAAGAAGAAGAAGAAGAAGAAGAAGAAGAAGAAGTAGTAGTAGTAATTGTAGTAGTAGTAGTAGTAGTAGTAATTGTAGTTGTAGTAGTAACAGTAGTAGATGTAGAAATAAAGAAAAAGAAGGTGAGGAGACAAGAAAATGAAGAAGAAATAGAAGGAGGAAGTGGAGAAAAAGAAGACAAAAAACAGGAAAGGAAAGAAGAGAAAAGAGGAAAAATGAGAAATCAAATCAAAGCACACAGAGAGAGGCCACAACTAACTTTCGCACTGAGGGCCTCCATTTGCGAGATGAACTGCTCCCTCTCCTGGTGAGCCAGCTGACTGACTGTTGTGTGTGCGATGCTTCTCCTGCGGCCTTCCCCCCCTCGCAGCCGGTGCCCTTCCTCGCGTAGGACCTGAAATTCAGAAAGAAGAAATAAGAAAGAATGAAAATAGTGGTCACTGCCCTGTTGTAGCCAGTACTTGTTGTGACTTTACCAAGTTTGATTAATCTTATTATTTATCCTACTTGTGACTTCACTTTTGTTAATTAGTCTTACTAATCTTAATCTTATAATCATTTCCTCCAATACTAGTAATTACATCTCCATTCGTAATCATCTCTCCCATCTTATTATTAGTTAGTGACTTCACTGATGCTCTTGATTCAGCACTAATCCTATTTAGTCATACTGATCTGAATCTAATAAGTGTCTCCCCTAATACCAGCGTTCACGTCACCCATGATTTCCCTAATACCCAAATTCAGATCACGAATGATTCTCATTATACTTGAATTCACATCACCAGTGACTCCCCTAATGCCAACATTCATGTCACCCACAGCTATCCTAATATACCAGCATTCATGTCACCCACAGCTATCCTAATATACCAGCATTCATGTCACCCACAGCTATCCTAATATACCAGCATTTATGTCACCCACGGCTATCCTAATATACCAGCATATATGTCACCCACGGCTATCCTAATATACCAGCACATATGTCACCCACGGCTATCCTAATATACCAGCATTTATGTCACCCACGCCTATCCTAATACACCAGCATTCACGACCCCAATGACACTCCTAATCCAGCACTCACGTCACCCACAACTCCCCTAATACCACTATACATGTTACCTATGACTCTTGTAATACTAGGATCCTGATCACTATTAACTTTCCCAATACCGGCCTATACGTCACCAATCTCCGTCCCTGGATGTCTCTCAAATCATGCGTTACCTTGATGTCAGCCTGGGCATCGTGCAGCTTGCATTTCAGTTCTGTCACATCGAGGCGTAGCATCTTGTTTTCTTCCTTGGACTGCGACAGGAGCTGGGCCAAAGTTCCCTCCGAGCCGCTGAGCATTGCTGATCTACAGGGGTCAGAGTACGCCGGCTGTTGGGGTATAGAAACAAGAAAAAGGAGAAGAAGAAGAAGATGGGAAGTGAGGAAAAGAAACAGGAAGAAACATAGGTTGAGGGCAATGAGTGAAAGAGGAAATGTGAGGGAAAAGAGGGTGAGAAAGAAGAAATGTGAAAGGGACGAGGATAAGACAGAGGATGAGTGAGAGATAGAGGGTGAGAAACAGGAAATATGAGAGAGAAGAGGGTGAGAAAGAGGAAGAATGAGGAAGAATGAGAGTAAGATGGAGAGACAAAGGAAGAGGAGGAAGGAAAGGGAGAGAAAAAGGGCAAAGAAAGAGACAAACCAAATTCAGTTTAATCAATTAGAAATAAGATTCATACATCTGATAACATTAATGAATATCCAAACACATGAAGTGTATGTATGTATGTGTGTGTGTGTGTGTGTGTGTGTGTGTGTGTGTGTGTGTGTGTGTGTGTGTGTGTGTGTGTGTGTGTGTGTGTGTGTGTGTGTGGATGGATGGATGGATGGATGGATGGATGGATGGATGGATGGATGGATGGATGGATGGATGGATGGAGAAATAGATAGATGGAAGGATGGATATATGTATGTATGTATGTAAGTATATATATATTTATGTACGTATAACAACTTAACAACATTACTTTAGACACGGCAGGCGCAGACGACCTATGAAGTGTCCCTTGTTCTGCCATCATGCGAAACTTGTCCCTCTCTCGCTGGCACTCTTGCAGCTCTGACCTGAAGATACCCACTGCGGCACTCTTGCTCTCCACTGCCCTTTGCAATACGCCCACCTGCCCAGGCAAGAGCATGCATTAGTTTGCTTGGCATATTTATGATTGCAATTGTTGTAGTAATAGTAATGAAAATGAGATATGTAATGAGAAAATAATAATAATAACAATATTGATAATGATAATGAAAAAAAAAATGTAGGAACAAAAATGCTTTGAAAATAGGAATAATATTAACACCAGTATAAGTTACAATAATAACGATCATAATAATAATGATGACTGTTAATTATTAATGTTAATAATAATAAAAAATGAAAGCAATAACAGTAATAACAACAATAATAGTAATAATTATCATTTTCATTAATATCATCACCAATATTATAACAATACTATTAACATAATAATGATAATAATAATAATAATAATGATGATAATAATTATTATCATCACCATCAATATAACCATGTGTTTCATAAATATAATACTAACCACAGTAACACAAAATATATGTATATACATTTGTATGTGTGTGTGTATGTATGTATATGTATATATATATATATATATATATATATATATATATATATATATATATATATATATATATATATATATGTAAATATATTATGTATGTATGTGTATGTATATATGTATGTATGCATATATATGTAAGTGTATATATATATATGTATGTGCATGTGTGTGTGTGTGTGTGTGTGTGTGTGTGTGTGTGTGTGTGTGTGTGTGTGTGTGTGTGTGTGTGTGTGTGTGTGTGTGTGTGTGTGTGTGTGTGTGTGTGTGTGTGTGTGTGTGTGTGTGTGTGTGTGTGTGTGTGTGTGTGTGTGTGTGTGTGTGTGTGTGTGTGTGTGTGTGTGTGTGTGTGTGTGTGTGTGTGTGTGTGTGTGTGTGTGTGTGTGTGTGTGTGTGTGTGTGTGTGTGTGTGCATGCATATTTGTATATGCATATGTATATATATGTATACATATATATATACATACATACAAACATAAATAAATACATACATACATATAAACATAAATAAACTAAATAAATAAATGAATAAATAAATATATATATATATATATATATATATATACATATACACATTAATATATATGCATAATACATAGATGCATACATATATATATATATATATATATATATATATATATATATATATATATATATATATATAAAATCAAACAACATGAATGTTATGTTAAAAAGGTTATATCTGAGAATATTCAATAATCTTTACTGCGATAACATATTTTGTAAATTTAACGAAAAGAGAACTGAACGTAATTTTTAAACAAAAACTAACTTCATTTCGCAGATTTTCTAGTTCTTCTTCTGGAGTTATGACCTGTAGGTGCCTAGTTCTGGCTTTGGCACTCATAATGGCACTAATGACGAGGTAAGAAGGTCTTATAAGGTAAAAGGAATTGAAGACACTTATTATCAGCTGACATCTGTCCAGCTGTTACGTCGTCTGCTGGAAATGAGGTACCATGAGTATAAGATAAACAGTCGAAATTATAGCAAGGGATCATGATTATAGACTATGTAAGTTTTATATATACAAATTCGCACAAGCATAAATACTTATATGATTATATATTATAAAATATGTTTTTTCTGTTTGATAAGAAAAAAATACAGTGGTGATAATGCTTTACCTTTAAGATACACCATATTTGCACAACCTTCAAAGGTTTCGCTGGAAAAATAATGTATGAGGAGACTCTCTATTACACGGAATAAAGCAAAACCAAAGAAACATTTCCCTTAGAATAAAATGATTCTAAGGCTCCGAAATCTTCTTCGCTAAACACTATTTATTACAAACTCTCCGGTACTCCATCCAAAACCACCAGAATGTAGCAATCATTCACCAAAGTTCCCATATGTATCAATTATCATTAAATAAGTTATCGCTCAAACACAAACTTTAATAAAAAACATCGACCTGTATTGCTTTGACTAGATCCAACCCCCATATATTCATTTTTTCTTCGTTAAATCCTCTCCGCTAACTAAGCGCAAGCCGCTACATTGCGCTAACTTTCACCACAAAATACATCACATAAACAAAGTGGTGATAGAGGTACTTAGGACATAGTGATGAAAAAAAGGCATTTACCATGGAGACGAAGGACATGCTGATTGGCTGGTTTTCTGTGGTTGCTGCTGTGTTTATAATTCTCATATTTGTTGCCTTTGGTGAGTGATCTGACGTGAAATAAAGGGACATTTTTGTGTCTGAATGCATTATCATTGCATACCAGATGGTTGAGTTCATTTCCTTGTGATAAGGATGGAGTTGTGATTTTATGGGTTTATTTGGTGAGTTTTAATTAATGGGTAATTGGAATTTTTTAAAAGATTTATTCAACACTGGTGGATATTGTTTGAGTAACTTTTGTTACTCGTTGAAGCAGGAAAATCTGTCCTATATTAAGGAAACTAAAGAAATAGGTGGAAACCAAGCCCTTTTATCCCAAATTGATTCATTTGTTTTAATTTTCATTCTAAATTTGAGGTCTTTGCTCTCAATATATATTACAGTAACTCCAACATGTTTCCTGTCAGCATTACTATTATTTTTTAATATTTTTTCAAGCTTATAAATCAGTGGTGCAGAAGTTCAGAATGCAAGCCTAAAGTATATATTGTCTTAAAAATATATTCATAATAAGCAACGTAAAAATCAAGGTTACTGTTTGATATACATTACTTATTTAAGTACTTTTTTCTGCTTTTGTCTTATTTACTTATTGCATTACACCTACACTTTATGACCCAAGTAGATAAGATATCAGTTATAACAGTTAGGATAATTGTGCAGCGATATCAACCTTTGTGGAGTGGTAAGATGACATACAGTGTCGTCTGTCAGAAAAGGCTCCTTCGACTCTGGCTTTGTGTCAGTGTCAACTGAGTAAAGTATTTGTAAATGTGCAAGATCATAAAGCAAGTTCGTATTGTACCATGTGACACACACACACACACACACACACACATACATATATATATATATATAAATATATATATATATATATATATATA
>BOPN01001209.1:317182-329817 GCA_017312705.2 Penaeus japonicus
AAGATTACACAAAGAACTTGGGAAGAGGAAGTAAACCTGTGTTTAGGACTGCGAGTGCCACAGCAAATGCAGCCAGACTGGCACAGGGGCACATTGTAGACACTGGACATGGTCTGGGTCATTGTCCTCTTCTGACTCTGCCTGCATATCCTTCACTGCCGGTAATTTAGAGCAGGAGTTCGGCATCTTGCTGTGAGGTGACTCTCTTTGAAAATAGTGCTTTCTGGAGACAGTGAATGGGTGCCATTTGTTCGTGTTGGTGCTAGGATTGAGAGGTGCCATCTGTGTTTGGGATTCTAGACTAAACCTATTTTGCTGAATATTATGGCAATTATAGTAATTATAATTGCAATGGTCATCATCAGTAACTAAATAGTACAATAAAGAGACACAGCAATCCAAGTCAAAAATGCTGTGAAGACTATTGTCATGTATGTCATGATGCCTGCCATCAGCTAGTACGTCATATATATATATCACGACATGTCCACAATGGGAGAGAGAGAGACAGAGATATTAATCATAATAACAAACAATAATAATAATAAAAAATGATAAAATGTACAGAAATTTCAAATGCTTTATGTTAATGTGTACCAACATTTCATTCTTCATTTATTATGATCATCATTGTGCTTAGACAAACTTGTGTAAAAATGAAATATTGTCTTCGAATGAAGTAGTATGTGCAATATTGCTACTAGTAAAAAAAATGAGAGAAAAATATATACATATGTAATATGTTGCATGTACATCATAACTTGCATTAATTAAAATGAAATTTGATATTTTACCAACTTGACATTTAAAATTTTGATTTACGTTCACTCACATTATTAATCAGATATAAACATGGAAGGATAAAATGTGCATTTCTGTAAAACTTTGTAATGAAAATTCTGACCCTATTGAGACTACTGGAAAATACCAAAGTGTAGGCAGTGTTGTTTACTGATTTCACTGCATTTTTAAAAAGTATGTTCATCTGATCTTATCACAGAATTATAATTTACTTTAGTGAAACAAAAAGGAACAAGTGACATTGTGGCAAAATTTGAGAAAGATACCTTGTACACTTCAATAGAATTAACCAAAGAAATAGATGATACATCATAGCAAAATTTTCAATGAGTGGTTATACGGTTTCCATGTTACAAATGCCAGGCACTTTTAACATTACCGCTTGAATGGCTTATGTTTAAAAGAAGCCTCATTTTTATGATTTGCTTCCGTCTTAGAAGAGGCATTCTGGAACACCATAGATGAAAATGTGTACTAGGCAGAGCAGCTTTGGAAAATTTAAAGTAAATTGTATTTTTCATCCAAATATATGGATTTTAGTTTGAGAATCAAAGTATATACAAAGCCAGTATGAAAATGAAGTGTAATTAAAAATTTGGAAATGAGAACATGGCATACAATCATGTATCCATTTGCCCTCTTAATTCGTTTTTGGAGTCTACTTAAACGTACACTTAACATCTTGATACTTAGAATTTTGTGACTGACATATCTAGTTTCCATCAGATAATGGGGCTCTTATTTCTTTTTCGTTTATTATTACCTTCATGGATGCTATAGCATTTTTTTCATCATTCACTATTACAAAAAAGTCTGAGAATGCCAGACAAATCATATTTTTTAGTAACTAAGAAAGCTTACAAGACCTTTAATCACACTACATCTTTAATTCTCTACTTTTCTTTATACAAATGAAAAGAAAAAGAAAAATCCACACTTCCAGTCAGACTTCTGTTTATTGTGTAAGAAAAGGGAAGTATACATATTTAACATTTACACATGGGGAATAGAGTACATTCACCACATTCAAGCTCCATGCCAAAATTCCAAATCCACAAAAATACAGATTTTCATGGAGCTGAAAAAAAAGAAAAAAAGAAAGAAAAAAAAAAATCCCAAGTGCATTTGGTAATTATGGCCTTTCAGTTTTGCTATCGACTCTAAACAGTGCATTACTTGTATGGAATTTCCCTTGCACATCATACTAAAAATTATTTATAAATCCTTAATAAAAAATACCTAACTTATAAATTACAATGAGAGAGAGAGAGAGAGGAAATGAACAAAATAATAATAATGAAAAACAAACTCTGCCTAAGAAGGAAATAAAGCTAGATCGCTCTAAGTTAGAATGCATCAAAGCACATTCATCACATCTACTCCTTTTTTTTGACTAGCCCGTACCTTTTTCACTGGGGCTTTCGCGGACAACGGCCGCCACTCAATACTTGATACCTTTTTCTCCAATAACTGATATATTTTTTTTCTTTTGATATTTTTTGTTTTTCCTTAATCTCGCCAAGAAGAGATTTGTGCCCAATTCAGCACAATAGAACAAGACTAATCTATTAGCTGGGAAACCAAATACGGAGATAAATGGACATCAATCCTGAAAGTGTTTACATCTTGGAAAAAATGGTTTGATGATTCGTCAGTTGATTTCGTTACTGCTCGAGTGTGAAGAGGGGATTTTATAAATATATACCTGTATGTCCCCTTTTTATTGTTCCGGACAAACAAAAGTTACAATGACGTGTTCCTGAAATTCAAAACTCGGAGTTTCTCCCCTATGTTAAGGAATAGTCCACACATTCCACTCAGAATGATTCTAGTAATTTATGCCCTAAGTCAAGTCCTTCCTCACAAGCCCACCCCTTGGAGAGGAGCGGGAAAGGGAAAGGGATAGGGAGCCCCTTTAGGAGTAGAGGTCGTCGTCCTCGCCGTCGGCACCAAAGTTTCCTCCCTGGCCGCTGCCGCCCTGGCCTTGTTGGTCTGGGAATCTGAAGTTGGACCCAAGGCCTCGACTCTGCTGTAGCGTCTGTGAGAACATCTCGTATTTTCTGATGTCGTTGTCGGACACTGACCGGCGGGCAAACTTCATGGCCTCCTCGAAGTGGTCGCGAACGATTTCGGGTACAGGATCCTCCTCCTCCATCTGCCAAGGTAGACGGGGGTTGAGCAAATCAAAAGGAAAAATGAACGGTACTTTTATCCATTCACAACAGCTCTCAGTCATGCAAATGCAAGTCTTTCAGTACTTGACCCTTCTATGTATGTCCTATTTTGTAAATACTGCTTATCTGTCATATCTCTATCTTGGCATGTGCAATTAATTACAATTATAGTGTATCACAAAAAACAAGTGACTTACGTCCATGGGATCTCCTGCTGCTCTTTCCCTCTCTCGGCGAATATCAGCCTCAATGGCTTGTCTGATGGCAAGTTTGCACGCACGCTGGCAAATTTCGGTCAAATCTGCACCTGAGAAACCATGAGTGACCTTGGCAAGGTAGTCCAAGTCAACACTCTGACAAGTGTGAGAAAAAAAGAATAGGTTAGTCTCTGGCTAAAAATTGTATATTAACAAAATATATAGTCACATAATCATCATTAGTGTAATTAGCACTACTCTACTGACTAGAGATAGTCTTTACAATACCTTTGCCACAGGAGACTTCCTCAGGCAAGCCTTCAGGATCTGTACACGTGATTTCTCATCAGGCAGAGGGATGTAGATGAGCTGATCTAGACGGCCAGGTCGGAGGATGGCTGGGTCAATGATGTCAGGTCGGTTGGTGGCACCAATGATGAACACGTTCTTCTTTGCTCCCATGCCGTCCATCTCAGTCAGGACCTGAAACAAACGTAGGGATTATACCTTGACCCTGGAAAGTGAATAGATTGTGTCTAACTAATTCTTTGTTTATACTTTACTGAATAAAACAAGATCACTCCAAAATAAATTACTTTCCAACCAATAATTGTACACAACCAAGAAATTTCACTCACCTGGTTGATAACTCGGTCAGCTGCTCCACCAGCATCACCTGCAGAGCCACCTCGAGCCTTGGCAATACTGTCCAACTCATCAAAGAAGAGGACACAAGGAGCTGCTGAACGTGCCTGAGGGGAAGCAATGACATCTTAGTTGGGCTTCAGTCAGCTTTGTTATTTGAATATTACACAAATATTCCATACAGTATGAAATAATTAACAATTGAGATAATAACTAACATAAAAGGGGAAGAGGCTACATCCTGTATAGCCATAAATGTTGAGCTTGTTTCCAACACAAGCTTACCTTGTCAAACACATCCCTGACATTGGCTTCAGATTCACCAAACCACATAGTGAGGAGCTCTGGACCCTTGATGGAGATGAAGTTAGCCTGGCACTCATTGGCAATAGCCTTGGCTAGGAGGGTCTTACCTAAAAGGGGAAAGAAGTGGACATTATCACAATCTGGAGGCGACTTACTACTATTTAACTGAATTCAAAGTGGGTTCTTGGAAAGCTGTGATTTCAAATGACTAATTCATTAATCTCAAAAGATGAGCTTTTAAGAATTTTAGACAAGTTAACTTTATAAACAAATGGAAAGTAAAAAACATTACACTTAACCCTCAGAACAAACCCTAAATATATCTTAAATACATACCACAACCAGGAGGACCATAGAAGAGTACACCCTTGCTGGGGGTCATGCCGAACTTAAGGAATTTATCCGGATGTTCTACAGGGTATTGCACCAGCTCCTACAAGTACAAAAGCCGTGATCAGTAAATAATTGTTGTACTACTTAACTTCCATGAATTTCATTACACTATTACATAAATTTTCTTTCTAACCAGATATTCAAATCATACCAAGACAAAAGGGCGTCACAAAAAACAAAGAGGACAGCCAACCTACCTGCAATTCTCTCTTGACACTCTCGAGACCACCAATGTCGTTCCAAGTGGTGTTGGGCACTTCCACAACTGTCTCGCGCAGGGCTGATGGGGTGCTCTTACCCATGGCAAACCTGAAGTTGTCCATAGAGACAGCCAAGGAGTTCAGGACCTGCAACAAAAAATTTAAAGCATTGAGGCATAGTCTACCTTGTTTACCCAAATTATTACTCGCAAAACAAAGTGTATGAATACATACATTCATACTAATAATATATATCGTATATATGCCCCTATGTATATGATCATAGCTTTCCCCATATTTCTTACTCCTAACTCAAAAGGAAAACTTCCCTTTCACACAACACAACACAACATCCTACCTCAGCATCAATCTGGTCATCATCTAGATCTATGAGGTCCATCTTTTCTCTGATCTGCTGGAGCGCAGCCTCCGAGCACAGGGCGGCCAAGTCAGCGCCAACGTGGCCATGGGTCTCTGCTGCGATCTGTTCCAGGTCCACATCGTCCGAGAGCTTCATGTTCTTTGTGTGGATGCGCAAGATTTCCAGACGACCTAGGTGAAAGGAATAAATGATGGAAATGATATTAGAGCTAGAGAACAAATCATGGAGGCAGGAGAGTATGGCAAGGAATTTTTATGTAATCATTAAATGAATATTCAGATATGGTTACTGTGGTTGTGGTGGAATGTCCTAAAACTTTAATAAAGGACACTGGCTAGATCAAAATTAATAAGCGGGGGAAAAGGAGGGAAGGAGGGAGAAACATACCTGTAGTGTCTGGGATACTGATGTCAACCTCCCTGTCGAAGCGTCCAAATCGCCTGAGCGCCGGGTCGATGGAGTTGGGGCGGTTTGTGGCAGCCATGACAATGACATGGGCTCGCTGCTTGAGGCCGTCCATCAGCGTCAAGAGCTGTGACACTATACGTCTTTCCACCTCACCATGTGTCTGAGAAGAGAATATTGTCAGGTATGTGTGATATGGATAAAAAGGGAAGGAAGAGAAAAAGGAACTCTTGAAAAGACGGCCAAACTTTAAGAAATAACCATAAATTAAAACTATCTACTTATATGAATTGTACATGAAATCTCTAACCAAGAAAGTTCTAAGATTCACACAGAAAAAACCCTCTCCTTGATCCTCTTGGAGAAAGATGGGAAGAATTTTTTTGGTGACCTCTTTAAACTCCAAAAATAAGTTAAATATTCAATTCAAAATGCATTTAAAAATTTGATAATGAGAGTATATCATCATCAAGCTTTTAAAAGTTCAAGTAACTGAAAGAAACTGGAGAATTAGGGAGCCACCTACCTTTTCACGCTTGGGTGCAATGGCGTCGATCTCATCAATGAAGATGATGGCAGGGGCATTCTTCTCAGCCTCTTCAAAGGCCTTGCGAAGGTTGCTCTCAGACTCGCCAGCAAGCTTTGACATGATCTCTGGTCCGTTGATGAGGAAGAAGAATGCTCCCGTCTCGTTGGCCACTGCACGGGCAATGAGGGTCTTACCGGTACCAGGGGGACCATAAAGAAGGATACCTGAGGGTAATTGCGAAATATACATATAAATACATCCACACTAAAACAAATCTTATTATAGTCATAACTGCACTTCATGTTGAGTTACTTGCAAATTATTTCTCCACATCTTCTGATACATCAATCAATAAATCAATAATTCCAATCTATTAGCTTTTAGTGCTAATATTGCTTCTGAGAGTGACAATGGTGGCAAGGACCTCTTTCCCTTATCCTGCCAGCGACAGAAGAACCCCTCCTGTCACCCGTATTTCTTCCCTCTTGGCCCTGCATTGTCCTTGCCCTTTAGACAAAACACTGGAGACATGCACGTACCTCTTGGGGGCTTGACGCCGATGGCCTTGAAGAGCGAGGGGTGACGGAGGGGAAGCTCCACCATCTCCTTGATCTGTGCCAACTGTTTGCGGCAGCCACCAATGTCATCGTAGCCCACCTCGTTCAGCTGCTCCTCCTCTTCCTGTGTTGGTGGATTGGGGATTTTACGTTACTTTTCACATTGGGCAGGTGAACCAATTTTGCAGGATGTGTGCCTTGTGTATGTAAAGCATATTCTCTTTTCTTGCAAACTCATCTATATTAAACTTTTCTAACCTTTTTGATAATGAAAATAATAATGACAATAACTATTATAATATTAATAATCATTATTTCCAAAAGAAGAAGAAAATAGGCAACTAACCTCTCGCTTGACTGGCTCTCCCTCACAGTAGATAACAGTGTCTTGGGAAACAATGCAATAGGGTGCAGGATCTGTCTCCACCACTTTGAACTCGACTGCCCTCATACCACCGCGCACCAGGAACAAGTCACCCTTGTGGATGGGTCTGTAAGCTTCCAGGAAGTAGGGTTTCAAATACACCTGTAGAAATGAAGGAACAAGTATTATTTGATGCTGATTATTTGATCCTTTTTTGGCCATTATTAAGCCCAGGGTATGTGATTTCTCCAAGATGAGCCAAGTTCTCAGATTTATTCCAGTCTGATCGAACATCTACAACTTGTCAGCACGAGCCCAAAGTCCAGTTCCACCCACCTCAAAGATGTTTCCTGTGAGGCCTTCAACAGTGTCGTCGATGGGCAGGACATGGATGCGCTTGCCATACTTAACGTCTGGACACGGCTGGATGGACACGATGTCACCCAGGCGGATGCGAAGGTTGTTTCTGACCTGTGTAGTGGAGGGGAGGAGAAAGGGGTGGGGGTGAGTGGGTGCATTTCTTTTACACTTGATTTGCATACTTTAATACATGCATGTACAACCATACACATGTGACCAGTATATCTATCAGAAAGAGAGAGAGAAACATACCACGCGGTTCATGCGAATCTTGTCATCCTGCATGGTGTCGTCTGAGAGCACAATGCAGACAGTCTGTTTGCGCTTCTTGCCCTTGAGCAGGACTGTGTCGCCACGGAAGAGCTGAAGCTCGTCCATCTTGGCCTGGCTGAGTGCCACCACAGAGTTGTCATCGTTGACAGCATCCTCAACGATGAGCCGGTTGGGCTTCTTCTTCTCCTTAAGAATGGCAGTAGATAAGTCGTCCCTGTAGAGAAAGAGGGGGGAGTCACGTTAGTGAAACTTTGCGGGTCTGGAGATGTGCCACACGCAACTGGGTAAAAATTCAACCAATAAGGACCGTCATTCCTCAGCCACTTTTGTCCCTAAGCCACAATTCCAAAATTTTCAGCATTTACCAAGGGTATGTTTAGTCCTTAATCCGTTAGCTAAATATCACGTCTAGTGGTTTTTGGGCCACACGCCGGGGACACGTTATTTTGTCCAGCCCGGCGCCCGAGAATCTCAACGCATTAGGCTTATACGTTCGAAAGTCCCAGCATTTTGGTCTTTTTTAGCCGAAATAGCCCCGTCGGAAACGGGTTAATGTTGGAAGAGCTTACTTGTATATACCATAGTGTTTTATATTGGTAGTTTAATCAATAAAAATAAATACAAAATAAATAAATAAACATTCATAACTTGTATAGCAATAAAATGCTAAATACATCAAAAAAAGAAAAACAGCAACTACATGAACAAAGCCATCACACAACTATGCACAGGGTGATGAAGAAGTTCTAGGGAAGGGGTCAGGGGATAAGGTCGGTGGGTTTTGTCGTCTCTCATGTTTGGAGGGGGTACAGAGGGATGATTGGAAGGGGGAGAAGCAACCCAATCATACATGAGAAGGCCCAGTCATGTAACAAGAGGTATAGGTTAGGGTGGTTCTTTTGTGGCCTTGAGGCTGGAAGGAGGATGCCACACAGTACAGATTTTCCTGGTATACACACTCACTACATCCTATTCAAACAAAAAATAAAAAAGGCCTGCTAGCCCCTAGCTGTGTAACTTGGGCATCATAACAAAAGTATAACTTTGCTAATGCATCATATATATATAATCTAGAGAGTAATAGAATTCAAACATCATAAGTTGCCGAGCTCAGGCTGAACAAAAGATGCTTATGTGCGCCTTCTGAGATGCTATTCCGAGTGCCTATGTGTATAAGTTTGATTTTCAATCATCTTGAAAACATTATGAAGCCTAACGAAGCAATCTGAATAGGGACACTTTTGATTGTATTTTTCACTTGACACACAATGCTCTGCATTTATGCATTTTCATTTATATTTCACCTACTTTAATGGTATGGATATGGGATTAACACAATGTTCATGGAACAGATTTTTTCTGCAGTTTCATCACGTCTGAGCAATTATGTGGGGCTGAGGTATTTACTGATTGGGCGAGAGAGCATTTACAGGGTTTAATACACTTATTTTTTTGCTCCACACAACTTCATTATGTTCCATTAGTAACAACTCACTTTATGACATGTATATCTGGTTATATCTCACAATCTGTAATCAAAGCTGGTGACTGGCAAACAGAAACACAGTTGACAAGATAAGTGAAACAAGATGTAAAAAGATACTAATAGCACAAAAACTATAATCAAATTGTATATTCCTTTTAATCTAAAATTCTTTGTTCAGAAATGAGGAGAACTTTTGTTCATGATCCACAAATTTCTCGTGTCTGGACACAAAATAGCCAACTGTTAATTGCTCCTCTGATGGATAAAATCAGACTGACCAATCTTATTTTATTGAGGTTTAAAGTTCGTAACTCACCATCTTTATTGGATTGTGTGTAAGTCAAGCTCATGTAAATGAAGCTTCCGAACATCAATCTTTGCTCAGGTTTCTCATTTTTTTAATTTCCGTATAATTACAAAGTATGAATCTTGGATGGAATTTTTAGTTTTCCCGCTTTCTCTGTACTGTAATCAACAAAACCTGGCTTGGGGTTTTGGTTACCCACTCTCCTTTCACTTACAGTTAACAAGCAATTTCATTAACATCCTCACATCCCACCACCCAGATATGCTGGATTCCCAGTAGTCCCCTTAACCCATTCGCGCTGGTTGACTTGCTATCACGTATAATGTTTTTTGGGTCAGGCAACTGGGACGAGATATTTAGTCAAGGCCAGTGCGCCGGGTGATAGGGTGTACAGCACTCGATCACGGCTAGTGCAGCTGAGAATCCTGAGGCGTTAGGTTTGTGTATTAGAATATCCCGGCATTTCGACCATTTAAAGGCAAAATAGCCTTGTTGTGAATGGGTTAAGCTTGTTACCTCTAAAAATAGGGACTTAGGCTTTGGAATGTGGTACTGAGTTCAAGAATCTGTATAAAGTAAAAATATGATGACAAACACCTAATCATGCCAACAAATCTATTTTCTCAAGACAAAGTCCAACAAAGTCCAACAAACCTCCCTAGTATCTTTCTATTGAAATAAGGAACCAGTAAAAGATCGGTCTTGCCAAATATTCATAGAGGGGTTTAATGGCCTTTCTCCCGAGTGTACGACTTAGAGGCTACGATACTGTCCTATTCTGAACAAAAACTGTGCAAGATGATAGTGGCATCGAATGAAATGATTGCCGTGGACCTACATCGCATTCTAGCAGGAAAAAGCTTTGGCTGGTCCCTCGTTTGCCGCGGAGGTCTTCAATCTCTGACTTGCCTATGCATGCATGATGGAGGTGTGTTGGCTTTTGCTTCAGCACTAAATCACGGGTGCTACATCAATCAGCACAAAGCTAGGGGTAGATGTACAGGTATCTTGAACTATACAGAAATTAGATGTATTTTCTAGATGATTAACACTATAAA
This sequence comes from Penaeus japonicus, assembly GCA_017312705.2. Lineage (NCBI taxonomy): Eukaryota > Metazoa > Arthropoda > Malacostraca > Decapoda > Penaeidae > Penaeus > Penaeus japonicus. Next base: position 327,620 of record BOPN01001209.1, read on the forward strand.
TATATTTTTTCTGAGTGCACCTCTTTAACATGATAGTCTAAAAAATAACAAGCAATATCAAGATAACCATGAAAACTCAATAGATCTCATATGATGCCTGCAATACCCTTTGTGTTGCACATGTTCATTGCATGTAAACAAGCCTTCGGTAATTACACCACCAACTACATAAATAATCAAATTTAATTACACACAGACCTATCTCTTACAGTCTATCCTCTTCAGACAAGCAATTAACAAGTTAAATATGAAATGCGGTGTCACTATCGAGTTTAATACACGTCAAGTGCGTGAGTATAACGTGTACACTTCCTGAGTTGTTTGTTCTTTGTCTCTCCGAACAAACATTCCCGTCTCTCTTATTCTCCCTATCTTTATTTTCCATTCTTCTTGCTCCGAGAGACGGACGAGGGAGGGGAATGCAGGTGAGGAAATACGAGAAAAAGGGAAGGAGAGAGAAAAAGAAAATGTGGATGATTTTGAGTTAGGAATGACGGAGCAAAATTGAATGGATTCGGGGCTGCCATTTCATCCCCGGCTAGTCACACAACAAAGGCTATTTGGGGCCTTTTTCTCTCTATTTAAGGCCCGAATTTGGGGTTTGAGGGAGAGAAGAAGACCCCTGGATGATTTCCGTTCGCTAAAATCCCTAAAAATCACCGTCGATCACAGAGAAAACAAACGAAGGAAAAAATCGTCGACTACACCGGGGGTACATGATCAGCCTCGGGAAAAATAAACTCGAAAATCACACCAAAAACACCCGAAACAAACACAAAAAAACACCCATCCACATTCAAAAGAAGAAAACACCTACTGTTCAGCCATGGCTTCGATAAATTAAACGAAGGATTATTATGTTTTTAATAAAAAGACGAAGAAATCCCCAAACGTTCCTTCTCTCTGACGGCTTCCTGGACACTGACTTGCGTCGCCACTGACTCGCCTGTCATTGGCCAAGCCACGCCGCCATTTTTAAATATTTCTACCCCTTATTTCGCCCTTTTCTGGCTCTTTCTGGTGCTTTCGTGTCATTTTGGGTTTGGTTTGGGATTCTGATTTTTTAGAGAACGATAGGTGGTTTCGTTATGGACTGTTGGAGAGTTTTTTGAGTGGCTTTAGCGTTGAGGTTTTGTGTAATCATTTTAGTGTTTTTTTTTCTTGTGTTATTTATATGGCTTATCAATACCCTCTTTGGATGCTCAATAGCATATCTAAATCCTATTTTTCTAACAAAGCTGGCTTATTTATAAAAAAAAAATCTGATGCTGTTATCTGTTTTAAAGCAACTGAGTCATATCTAAATCACGCAATGAGTTTCATAACAGATATTTTCTACCTATCATACTTCTAGATCATTCCTTCATAATCCTCAAATTTAGAGCATTTTCAAACACTGTGGAAAAAAGCATTATGAAATCTGAAGAGGATTTATTCATGATTTTACTCGTTTAGCAAAATATTTCAAATACTTGTGCAATCTCTTTTTACTTTGGACTTTAAAGCATTCAGTCTTTCAGAATTGTTTGTACTCATAGTTCAGTGCCATTCATATATACATTTTTGTGTAATACCAACGCGAAGTTTGTATTTTAGTTCTAGAATTCTTTTTCTCTCGGCAGGATGAGAAGCGGATTTCAAGCGGATTCACGTATGCGAACGCCGCAGGAGTGACTTGCATTTCAGCGTATGCGTCAAATTACTTCTTTTATTTTTACAATAGATAGATGTTTTCAATATATTTTGGGCAGATTAGATTAACGCTTATATTTCTACGGTATGATAAATGTATGTATTACAGATCAATATTTTATTACACGTGGCTTATCGAGTGTACAATCTACACTGTACAACATGTTACGTCATAATTTATAAAGATACCTTTATGCGGTATGAAGAACTTACTAGAAACAAGGCAATGCGGAGTATTTATGTATAGATATATGAATGCTTTTTGTAGAGGTTTTCAAACGTTTACATTGTATTTTGTTAAAGTGAAAATATCACAACATATTGAACTGATATGTTTCTCCTCATACACAAACAAATACATGCTGACATACACACACACACACAGACACACACACACACACACACACACACACACACACACACACACACACATATATATATATATTTATATATATATATATACATATGCATATCCACACATACATTTCTCTCAATATTTCCCCGCC
>BOPN01001210.1:5000-10000 GCA_017312705.2 Penaeus japonicus
GGAACACGGAGAGTATCGGATGTACATTCTTTGTTCGAACGATTTTCCTCTGAAGTACACAACAGAACGTGTGATATACGCATGTCATTAGATGTATTGGCAGGTAATATCCCTCTCAGGACAGACCTATAAATTTCCTACAGCATGGGAATGCTTCGAAAAGATTACTGAAGCAGATATCGAGTTCCAGTTTACAAGTTTAGATGAATAGTTTACACATTATGGATTTTGTGTTTTCTCTTTCATCATCAGAAATTGTTGGATAACTTAAAGAGAGTTATAAAGCGCTGTGGAGTTCACGCGATGTCTCCCTCCTCCATCCCCCCCCCCCTCCCCCTTTCTCTCTATTTGTGTGTGTGTGTGTTTATATATATATATATATATATATATATATATATACATATATATGTCTGTATATACATATATATATATATATATATATATATATATATATATATATATATATATATATATATATATATATATATATATACATATGTGTGTGTGTGTGTGTGTGTGTGTGTGTGTGTGTGTGTAGGCAATAATTGAATATCAATTATTGTATAAGTCTATTAGGCTCTAAAAAGCATTAATGCATTTTACTTTTACTTCAATAAAACATTATGCTTCTCCTTATACATATTAATACTGCCGAAAATAGTCATCGTAATGAAAACTTATACCCAAAATAATCCAAATAGATTTTTTTTTTTTTAGTTAATCAGTTGGAGAAGCATATCTTTTGTCTTCCCCTCGAGCTCTCGAATGGTAACACTGCAGAATTAAAGAAATTTCTTTGATGTTTCGGTCGATTGCGATTGGTAACACTGACGAACGAAATGTGTAATTACAATCGAGAAACCTTTAAAACGCGTGTATTTGTTTGGTTACGTGTGCTGTTTTATACTACAAAAAGAGAGAGAGAGATAGAATAAGTGAGAGACAGAATGGGCGAGAGAGAGAGAGGGAGAAAGAGAGAAAGAGAGAAAGAAAGAGAGAGAAAGAGTAGAAGAGAGAGAAAAAAAAAGAGAGAAAAAGTAAGAGAGAGAGAGAGAGAAAGAGAGAGAAAGAGAAAGTGAGAGAGAGGGAGGGAGAATGCTAAAGGAAGACAAATACGGCACACGGTTAGTAGAGAACATTACTCAATGCAAACCACTACATAGGACCTTACTTTTCTCTTTACGAGACCAGATTCTGAATGCTTCATAATTTACAAAAGTTTGCCATATGTATTAAGCCGCTAAAGCTTCTATTATTAAAACAACCAAACTGATTTCATTTTACTTATAAATCGCATTATATAACCTATATGCTTTCACATGACCAGGAGTGACATTTCAATAATAATTTTTTTATTAATTCAGGATTACGAGGGTCGCTGTTGCAATATATGCACTAGTCCAGACATACCTGAAAGACTAGCGTAATTCAGCAACATTAAAATGTTCATAGCCTCCTAGCTAAGAGACCGGCAACGCAGAAGAATATTATCATTCTTTATTTATCACCCTTACTAAATTAGTACTAACTGATGCCACTTCTCTTCCTCTTTTTTAGGAGTAATAGAACTTGATTAATATTACTGAGCGTTGACATCTAAAACCAGCACTATACAATTGACGACAAAAAGCAATTTTCATGTAAAAGCATATAACTGAGTCAGCCCCAATATTGGATCTGCGCCCATGATTGTACGTATCTGATAATTGTAGGTATATATTGGGAGAGGAGAGAGCTTTGTATTCCACAGCAGAAATGCAACGCAATACGAGAATCTCGCCCTTGCATTTTACCTAGCAAAAAATTACTTCAAATGTTTTCCTACACTGTTTTCCCATCTATCCGAAAATCTTGTGAATTGCAATACTACATGGCTTTTCTCGTTGTTTATCTGTTGTCCACTGTATGTCTCTACTCAACAGAGGTGGAAATAACATCGGTCTCTAGAAGAACCATCAGTTTCCTGACAAAGGCAACATCCTGGCAATTAGGAACGGCAAAATCGTGGCCAACGTCCTGGGCATTCATCCTATCAGTAAAAGCCAGAAATCAAGACATGGATGTTGCAGTACTCCTTCAATCAAGAGCTATAACGCCCACATACGAGGCATAGAAAAGAATGATGTGCTGGGATACTTCTTCCATTAACTTTTGAAGTGGTATTTGCATATGCATTACACTTCTCCATGTAAATACCCGGCACTGTAGGGCTCTTGGTGAGTTTAAGTTGGTCCTGGAGGAATTTTAGTGGCAGGTGTTCTGATATTTCAACAAGAAGACTCCGGGTCATTACGCTCCTTATTATAGCTACGCAAATTCATGTAGCTCCCCTGTACTCGCACCACATTTGACTTTCTGTTGAGTAGAGATTGCAAATTCTATTCACTATATTGGTAGTGAATTTGATGTTGTGAACTCATTTTGCGATGATTTTGGGTCATTACACTCCTTATTATAGCTACGCAAACTCATGTGGCTCCCCTGTACTCGCACCACATTTGAAAAGCATCATCATGCAGTTTAATATACTGGGACGGAGCACAAGGGATGATAATTTCTTTTTTTTTTTTTTTTGCGAATGCAATATTAGTTCAATACTTGCGTTGTGTATCTTCATATTTGCTATGCAATCATCTATCATCTTGTCAATTATGTTTTAGGAATAATACCACGTTTACATTATTGATGAATTTTGAAATGGGAAGAGATAATGCATATTTCCTACACAATTTATTGCAATTAGTAAACCAATTCATCATTTCATATACCAATTAGTCATGAACAATGTTAAAACCTGCAACATCTATCATTATTATACATGGATAATTCATTTCATTTCTTAGCAGACAGACTGACTTACAGGTAAGGAAGGGGCCGATCTCCGATTGATTTAACATACATTCATAAGTTTTCACTATAAACTCAAGGAAATCTATTCCAAATTGCAAGGCGTGTTCAACACTTCTTGGACAATTGAGTCTCCTCATTTCATTCCTGGTCATCTGTGCTTTGGTGAGAGTTACTAAAGACTTTCTGTTGAGTAGAGATTGCAAATTCTATTCACTATATTGATGGAAGAATTTGATGTCGTGAACTCATTTTGCACTGATTTGGGGGGGACTAATTTGGAAAGGCTGACTGGCGTTTCTAGTAAAATGTAGTGCTGAATCCTAGACAAAACGCACTAAATTAAAAAAAAAAGTAACTATATGATATGAAATTGACAAAGCCAAGGAATTAAAACAGGAAAAAAATAGCATTGGGTGCATCATCTAAATGGTTAACTTAAAGGATCACCCAGATGCTTTAGTGTTTAAGCATAGATTTTTAAAATAAACTTATTACCCATGCAAGGGAGAAGAGTAGAAAGACTTCACTGTTATGGTAGTATGTTAAAAGAAAAAAACTATTACTATCTATTAATAATGAAAACTTCATTTTGGATATTTGTAATCATGAAGTGGAGTCTCCTGGCTTTGGGTCGCGGCTTTGGGAATATTCCATTTAAACAACGGAAACGAGTAAGTGACAGTAACTACCTAAATGATATATATTAAACAATACCCAAAAAAGAAGTGGGGGAAGTAGGTTCCACAAGCCACACTCACCGTCATTAACAAAAGTAAATGTTGCGAAGTTTCAGAGGAATTCCGGTCATATGTATGTACAGTTAAGGACCATTTCAGGGAAAAAGGTAGTGGTACTAAGTTGGCTTCTTGTTTTTTTATAGATCAAGAACCCTTTTATCAGAATAAAAGGGTCAATTTCGAGAACATAGCATGTAGACATATGACACTTGAGGCAATTTTCTAAATATTCCCAAACTTAATGTTGTATTATTGAAGCATTTGCCTACTCACTTACTGGTAACACCTTAACTACCTCGAAAAGGAGACCTTATTTTAAAGGAATTTAATTTAACGCCATCAAGAATTACAACGAGCAGAGCCAAATCGTTTTAGATTTTCCTTATTCCTGCAATATGCATTGTTAAGTGGACATCAATTAATTTACCTAAAATATATATCGTCCCTCCGAAGGGGAAGCTATTCATAGTATTTGAAATTAAGTCATGTACTCTGTCTTCGCTAATTATGAAATACCATTGAACTTTTTTCCTGCGCTTGTCACTTTGATAGATAACTTATTCGTAGAAATATCTATGATCGTATGAAATGAAAAGAAATTTCCTTGATTAATTATGAGGGAGAGAGAGGAAGAGAGAGAGAGAGGGGGGGGGGGGTATAGTGTGTGTGTGTGTGTGTGTGCGTGTGTGTGTGTGTGTGTGTGTGTGTGTGTGTGTGTGTGTGTGTGTGTGTGTGTGTGTGTGTGTGTGTGTGTGTGTGTGTGTGTGTGTGTGTGTGTGTGTGTGTGTGTGTGTGTGTGTGTGTGTGTGTGTGTGTGTGTGTGTGTTTGTGTGTTTGTGTGTGTGTGTGTGTTTGTGTGTGTGTGTGTGTGTGTGTGTGTGTGTGTGTGTGTGTGTGTGTGTGTGCGAGAGAGAGAGAGAGAGAGAGAGAGAGAGAGAGAGAGAGAGAGAGAGAGAGAGAGAGAGAATCTCTAATTAGAACCGATTCACACTATACAATTTAGATACGTTTAGTCTATCGTTCGCCTTTCATACTACTTTCGTTCGTACGTAATGGATTGTTTAGAAGAAATCTCTGACGGACGAAACGTATACGTAACGGAAACGTTCCGCACCCCATCCCTAAGTGTGATTATCGTTACGTATCAGTCACGTGGCGGTTATAAAGGGAAGGGGACGTAACTTACCTTCAGTCTTTGGAAACGTTTGAAGAAGGAGTTATGAGTGACGAAATGTTTACAAAACTGGTCAGAGGCTACGAGGACCTCTATGATATAAGCAACAGGAAATACACTGACAACACCGTGAAAGGAAAGATATGAAACTCCAACGGAGAGGAATTGAAAAAAAAAAAAAAAATCATTTCACAAACTTCATAGTCTATTTCTTTCTTATTCTTTTTATCATTCTATAT
>BOPN01001210.1:47500-50000 GCA_017312705.2 Penaeus japonicus
CATACATATATATATATATATATATATATATATATATATATATATATATATATATATATATATATATATATATACAGTATATATATGTATATATATACATACGTATATATATACATATATATACACATATATATCAGGATCTCTCTATCCATCCAACTATCTATCTATTTATAATCATCTATATCTCACTCTCGCTCTCTTTCCCCTGTAAGGGTTGGCTTTTTCACTGCCATCTATCCGAGCAATTCTTATAGTTTAAGTAGTGTTTTGGTAGCGTGCAAGAATTGAATAAAATACTGAATGGAATTGTGAAACAATATACAGGAAAAAAAACATATATACATTTATTAGATTAAGCACAATACAAATAGCAACAATAACAATAAAAAATGAGTATCAGTAATAAAAAGAAACAACAATAGCCAGATACTTAAGGTATGGTGTGTAGTGAACAGGGCACGAGGTCTCAGCCAACTGCCTGACGTAAATTATTTATGTTCTTTATGTTCAAATTTGTCAGACTTAGTTGTTATATTTTCATTAAACAATGATTGTAATTTATTGATAAACAAAAGCAAGATCATCTCTATTAGGAAAATATATGAATATGTAGATTAGCGCGGGAAGGTAGAAGTCCTGCTGGCCGATGAACTGTCGTCTAAGACGAAGGGTTGTTTGCAGCTCCTTGAAGATACGACGAAGAATAAGGCGAAAATAGGATTGAAAGTCCCGTGGAAAAAGGCGTATTGCTGCCGCACTACACCCCCTCCCTATCCCTCGCGCTCACTCTTCCCCTTAACGACCGTGGCCTCCAATTGGCAGTTACGTTAAAAAAGCTGACTATTGATTGGTCAATTCGAATTGGTCCTGCCATCTAAGGGCATCTCATCGAACTACGGTTTTGACGTTTTCTTTCGGTTACGAGATATTTTATTTTTTCTCTGAATATGGGAGATTTGCGACCTCGTAGGGACATCGTGCCTTACGAGAGCGGAACCGCTGCGGTCTTAATGTGCGAAAGTTTTGATTATCCAGCCCCTCTTCTTCATGTATTATTGTTCATACAAGTTGGAAGGTTGACAATATTCATTAATAGGTTTATCTTGTGTCAATTATAAAAACCTGTTTCGAAAATCTCCATTAATTCGGTCATGTTATCATAGATTGAGAGACTCAAGTATCCGTGAAATGTCGGAATCGTGTTTAGAGCATCAAACAAAATACAGGAATGGGAAACAATTCGAATTTGAATTAATTTTGTTCAACACTGAATTTTAATTTCTACATGTAATGTAATACGAGATATTTCACATAACAGCGTGTTTTTTGTTGTTGTTGTTTTTTTAACTTCACTACGTCCTACATTATTTTTCTGAGAAAATTATTTATATGATGAAACTTTTTTTTTCTTTCCTTCTTTTCTTCTTTTTCTTTCTTTTAGATGACAAAGGTGTAACAGTTAAGAAAGGAATGTGAAAGAATACCTCGAATAAGAGGAATCTGTAAGAACTGTATATCATAATTACGATATACATTGCATTATTTGCGTACGTGAATAGTTAGTTGTTTCTCGAAGGGAATATTGAATCTACTCAAATATGATATTCAAAGCAAGCCATACAGCGAAAAATCTTTTAATATTATTTAAAGAATGTATAATTTGAATACATCATTACATGTGTGTATGTATGTGTGCGTGCGTGCGTGTGTGTGTGTGTGTGTGTGTGTGTGTGTGTGTGTGTGTGTGTGTGTGTGTGTGTGTGTGTGTGTGCGTGCTCGCATCATGATAAGATTTCGATGGGTTGAAAATTCGTTTCGCAGGAAAGGGATGGGTGCTTTGAGGCAAGTACTAACAACTGCAGAATAAAACTGTAGTAAATCGTCAGTTTGGTTAATATTGAAACTGAGTACCTGGTTGTATATCAAAAGAAGGGACGAGTTGTAGTGCATCCAGCCTCTAACTTGTGATACTCCAACCCGCCTCAAACGAGATGAGTGGTAATTTTAACTTTGCTCTTACAATATATATATGAATATATATAATACATATATATATATATATATATATATATATATATATATATATATATATATATATATATAATTATATATATAAACTGTTAAACTGTTATACACACCTTTGTCTATAATTAGAGATTCTATGAAACATCCTCCGAAGCTGGCATTTTGTCTGCTAGTGCACCCTCTGTAAATTGGTAGCGCAGCTTTAACTATAAAGTAAGATTTAAAGGTCTTATAAACTTTACCTATCAGCTTTATCTGAAAACACACCATCTGAATACAGGGACTCAATTAGATTCTACATCTAGCACATGAATCCCTTATTTTCCTCCCAACATCAATAGACATATCGGGAATCGTCAGGGAATCTTGCAGATTATCTTGCAGACCTCATACCCCCCCCCCCCCATCTTCTGTACACAACAACCTAATTTCCCTTTTTCTCCCTGTATTGAAATTATTGATCTTTTTATTTATT
>BOPN01001210.1:72500-75000 GCA_017312705.2 Penaeus japonicus
CATCTGAATTTTGTAATTTAGAGTTTTATATTAGTCATTATAATTTAACTTTTTTTTTCCTGTTCATGGACTTGTTAGAATTAAAACGTTAATTAGGCCGAAGGGCAAATGAGTATACTTCCAGATGTGTGTGTATGTGTGTGTGTGTGTGTGTGTTTCTGTGTTTATGTGTGTGTGTGTGTTTGTGTGTGTGTGTGTGTGTGTGTGTGTTTGTGTGTGTGTGTGTGTTTGTGTGTGTGTGTGTGTTTGTTTGTGTGTGTGTGTGTGTTTGTGTGTGTGTGTGTGTGTGTTTGTTTGTTTGTGTGTGTGTGTGTGTGTATTTGTGTGTGTGTGTGTGTGTGTCTGCACCTGGACTCATAAGTTGCCGACATCATGCCTTTGTTTTTTGTACTTTTTCTGCCGTCGCTGTTACTACAAATATTATTATTTCCATTATCATAATTATAGTCATCTGCCTTACTATTGACATCCTTATAATTATTCTTAGTGTTATTTGGTTCATTATTTGCATACGTATTTTCATTTGTTTATTGAGATACACACATTTTATTTTTATTTTCATTTTCGATATTATCATGAGCAATATATATATAACTATCATTATCATATTGCCATCTCCATCTTAATAATGATGATTATGATAACAATGATTATCCTTACTATTATTATCATTCATAATCATCATCGTCATTACTCTCATTTTTATCATCATCATCATCATTGTTGCCTATCTGATTGTTATTAAGATAATTTCTATGTATGGTTTACTTTCCGAATAACATCACACAGGTAACAATAATAACCGATAATTCACTGAAATATACAGGTATATTCTTGTACGATATAAACTGAAATTAAAGAAGTACTAAAACTTAAAGTGCAAAATATATGATCTAATCCACTATCCTATAATTATTCCAAGCAGTTGGATCTAATCCTATTGTCTTCTACATCTTAATTGTTGTTTTTACATACCATGAATTACAAAAAATTACTGAAATATTGATTAATTGTTGATATATAGCCTGGAAATGTTGACACGTATGCTAGACTGTAATGGAACTTTGCGCTGGCACTAACCATACAACTGCTTGCTATTAATTAACTTTAAGCTCACCCGTACTCAGGCAACTGCGAAACTATAAGGAGCAGGACAGTAGGTAACTCAGAAAGGCACATGCAACACCACTGGTCCGTCGAGCTTACGTGGATGTACTGTCTGAGTCTGGCGGAAATTCATTGCATGGGGCCTCGACTTTGCCAATTTCTATACCAGAAGGATTGCAACAGAAGGACGCGAGGAGACGGTTGCTTAAGGAGGGCACATCTAGTTAGCGTTAGCCTAAGGACCAAACTGTCGCATGATGATGAACCTCAACAACTTTCCTCATTTAAGGTGACCCGGATGTTGCAACTTGCACTCTCCCGGGGAAGAGCAAGCGCGCTCGCTCGCTCTCTGCTCTCCCGCTCTGGCTACCCGAGCAGGAGGACTGGACGCTGCCTGTTAGCTGTCTTTTTCTTTTTTTATCATTTTATTTTGGTTTATGTTTTTCATGATTTTACTTTAGCTTCCCCTTTAATCGAAGTTTTCTGTGATTACTATTCTATCATTTTATTTTATAGGACCTTTTAATTAATTGAATTATGTGGTACGGATTGACACAACATAAGCTTTTAAGGTATCAATTTTTATTTTGTTTGGATAAAGGTATTCGAGGAAACGTTTCACATATTTCATTTTTGTTTTGTTTTATAGATTTAATCTTTTAGTTTATGTTTTTTATATTTTCATGTTTTTGCATCATTTCCTAGACTCTAGTCGTCCTTTTTACTTGTATTTATCTAATAAAGTATTTTGTAAAATATCCCTCTGACGTCTCCATGGCAATGTTTACAATTTTCTTGAAACAATAAAGAGAGACGGTTAGACAGTCAGCGAATGTGTTTCCTTTACCCAGTCCTCCGGAGTGTTTATTTAACCGGCTATGTCGCCGTTTTGAGATAGGAAAAGAAGTGAAGAACGATCACGAAGATAAAAGCAAAGTACTTTGCTTTGGAGCTGAATGTGTTCTGAAAGAACATTTTTATTAAATATGCTGATCTGTTTTTTTTTTTTTTTTTTTTTTTTTTTTTTTCTTTCTTTCTTTCTTTCTTTTTTATAGCTTGCCTGGATTTCTTTTACTTTTTCATACTTCTTAGTAGGAAGTCTGAATGATCTTTTTTTCTATTATTTCATCAGACTTTGCTGTTGTTGCTTGCTGCCGTAATTAACTTTTTTTTTTTTTTTTTTTTTTTTTTTTTTTTTTTTTTTTTTTTTTTTTTTTTTTTTTTTTTTTTTTTTTTTTTTTTTTTTTTTTTTTTTTTTTTTAGGCCTTCAGCAATGGTGCCAATTAGTTATAGTATTTTATTTTATGAGGCTGAACAGCAGAAGAGATTATGGCGGGGGGGGGGGGGGCAAAAGTAGAATTATCACTAAGGACTTGATGCTCTGGGACACAAC
>BOPN01001210.1:90000-95000 GCA_017312705.2 Penaeus japonicus
TTATTCTGCCTCACTACATTTTGGAATAAGAAATTCAGAAGCGGTAGAGGACTTTGGACTAATATATGATTAAAGCAGTATTCGTAATAATATTTTTGTTTTCGGGGCAGCAATAATTCACACAGCGAATCCTTTTGCGTAAATCTAAACAGAGATGAGCTCCGTACTCCAGTAATAAGATATGAGTATCATAACGATCCTATCTATAATACTAATGATAATGATGATCAAGATTTTGCATAGCAAAGAATAATCATGACAAATGACAATACATCCCTATCAATGTCATGCCATCGATTATAGAAAGCAGTCGAGACATGAGCTAATAGGCTATCACGTACAGATACACCTCCGCCTAATATTAAGATATATAAATATATATATATATATATATATATATATATATATATATATATACATATATACACATATATATATACATATATATATATATATATATATATATATATATATATATATATATATATACATATATATACATATATATATATATATATATATATATATATATATATATATATATATATATATATATATATAGAGAGAGAGAGAGAGAGAGAGAGATATATATATATAGAGAGAGAGAGAGAGAGAGAGAGAGAGAGAGAGAGAGAGAGAGAGAGAGAGAGAGAGATTATTTATCGAATATCCTTGTTTTAATCGAGCAGCATTGCAAAGTCTCTCTTGTAGCACTCGGTGATATCAACGCTCACCCTATTTCACTATCTGGACTCGAGCTGCAACAATATTGAAGCTTCTTAACAGGAGAGAAAGGGCTGATGCCGGGCGACACTTATACTTCGGTGAGTGATGCCATGGGACATGCCATGGGTATGACATGTTGATGCCCAATCTTCGCAACCTACATGTCGCACATCTAACACGTAGCCTTTCCTTCATGAATAAGAAAATAAATTATGCGAGTGTTTTCTTAGATCACACGCAGGGATACAGGGATATAAACCATTATATTGCTATAGAAAAGAACTTAGCCAGTGTTGTGTGGGCGGTGTAGAGTTCAGGGGACATGCAATCGACACGCGATGGTGTCAACAATAAGCAGATTCCTGGATGGAACGACCACGTAAAGGACTTACATAGTCGGCCTCAAGTCGGCCTCCCTTAGCGGGATCGTAAGGCACTGGTATGGCCTGTTGTACTGTAATATGCACTCTGCCAGGCTACGTTTAAAAGGACCGATCAGATAATTCCATAAAGACGAATAACATGGCGCGTAACATAATAGGTGACTCCTAAAGAAAGACGCTGTCTGTAAAGTAACAAGAAAAAAAAAAATCATGATACAATCCTCCGAACATACAATGCTACAATGTGGAGGACAGACTACAGTACATTGTTCGATGACCTTACACGACCTGACGGGTTTGAAAGGCCACACCAACATGTCTCTGTCACCGCACTGATCAATGACTCAAGCAGTCTAATTCTCAATGAACTGTCACCATAGAAGGAAGTCCATCCGCATCCGACTCTAGCTCGTCAAATCACTCATAAATACTAGATATTTTTTCTTAAAACGATTTATTATTATTATTATTATATATATACTTTTTGTTCCAATACTGAAGGTGAAAAATACATTGTTAGTAGTGAGTAATTTCCAGCGATTGCACTGATCGTGTGTAGGACACATATGGATACATCTCTCTAAATTGATGTGTAATAGCATGATGCTCCAATGCAGGCCTTCTCCATGGACATGAGCAAACATTTGATAAAGTCTCCCAGGAAGCATTATTCAGTATCCTGTCACAGGCGTACCGGCGCATGTTATAAACTTACTACGTGTGTGGCACTGTTCACAGCAATCGTGTATGAAGATCAACAGTCAGTGAGAAGAAGAGAGGAACTCAATCCCCATATGTATTCATCATTCATATGGATAGGATCTCTTAAGAATTAAATGAGATCAAAGCGAGGGGGTAATGAGAGCTTGCTCAACCACTCCATCTATGCGGCCGATTTTGTGGTATTTTGTTCATCCACCCCTTCCCGGATGGATGACTGGATGGAAGCGTTTGGCCGATGCTACTCATACGTTTATTCAGAAATTAAGTCTAAACATTAATAAGACAAGCCGAGTGAAAATTCAAGCATGCAGGGAGGGAGCAGTGGCAATCACGCAATCTTCAATCTACAGCTATGACGTCACCCTAGATTTTGTAAATGAATATTAATATCTTGGCTATATGTTGACAAGTAATGGATATTATTTCAAACATAAAACATAATTACATCCTGGTTTGTGCGCAAGAAGTATATCTCTATCTTAAGCAATATCATGAGGATTGTCATCAAAATTATTACCATTAGGGATAATAGCAAGAACAACAGGAATGTAACAATGACGATGATGAGGATAATGATAATGATAACGATGATGATGATGATGATGATGTTAATGAGGAGGAGGAGGAGGATAATAATGATGATAATGGTATTGGTAATGGTAATGATAATAATAATGATAATAATAACTGGTCATAAATTACAGCATATATAGCCACTCTAAGGTGAATTAGCTCTCCACCTCATTTTTCGTTTGTGAAGAAGCAGAAAGAAACTGGGGGAAAGAAAAGAAAAGAAAAGAAAAAAGAAAAAAATCATATCATGTTTTCAGTGAGTCATCCCGAGATAAAAAAAAAATCTTCATTCTCTCCTTGATTTTGTCGAAGAGAAATTAAACTTTTCTGCACAAAAATGAAAGACAAATACGAAGAAAGAAAGACAGGGAGACGTAACGAGAAGATGGACTTAGTGCAACGAAATTCTTCATGAGCTTTTAGCCGTCTTTTCCACTGGCACGACACCTCTTTTGCGACTGGTATTGTGGGGTTGGGGTTTAGACATTTCGGTGGGGGTTATATAGAAACCTCTGCGATTACTTGCATTAGCAATAATTTAGAGGCATAAACAATGATATTTGATTACTTACCCGATCTCCATCAGCATAGTATAGCATTTAAGTCTGTTATAATGGTGTATTAAGACTTTCACTTGTTTTGGAAGTGTTTCCGCCAATTCGTGTCCTGATCATCATCAAAAAGACACTAATAATATTTGAAATATTATATGATATTTATCTTAACAATACATATAAAATTTATCAAGCCCTTACCGCCATTCGAATTAGCGAATTGGTGGTTGTGTCATTTACATACATGTCCTTTGTTATACCGTTATTTAAGATATATAGAAAACTTATATATTCAATATAATAATTCTTGTAATGTTCGATTGCTAAAGCATTGAGCAATGGTGCAAAACAAGTACAAAAATAACAAACTAAAAATAAACTGATTCCCTGGAATGGGACGGAACCGAGTGTAGCAACTGGTAACCAAAGACACTTTTTCTCTGTCTGTGCACAACTTTAAGCCAGTGAAAATGTCGGCTTTTGTTTCTTTGTGTGTGTGTGTGTGTGTGTGTGTGTGTGTGTGAGAGAGAGAGAGAGAGAGAGAGAGAGAGAGAGAGAGAGAGAGAGAGAGAGAGAGAGAGATTATCATTGATTAGTCAAAGATATATGCGAAATATTTTACCTGGCAAAGCATGATGCTATTTTCTTTGTTGCCCATCGAGTAATTTATTTCTACTTATGTTACTATATTCTTATTCATCAGAACGGTTTAAGAATTACTCCTTTCAATATCATTTCGAGAATTAAATGTGAAATTTATGAAGCTAATTTTTCAATCCGTCATTATTTTCTTGGGTTGTAAAAAAGGAAACATTCACAACCCAAGAAACGCCGAATAATAAAAAATAAAAAATAAATGCTCCCTCTGGATGTAATTGCTTGTTAGAGAAATACAGTAGTTCTTTTATAAAGTAATCATCAAAACAATACCATAAGGTTGCCACGAGAAAACCAGTGTTGAGGCTAATGAGGAATTATTTTATTTTCAATAATATTTCAGCATCATTAATTTGAAAAGTGATGTTGAAAGTTTTCTTATATTATGATTGCCGCCAGCATTGAAATCAGTTTCCCTATCACTATCAATACTATACTTTTTTTCTAATTTTCTTCATTTCGTTGTTACTATTTTATTAACATGGTTGTTCAGTTGGTGTTATTTTAATCATTACTATCATGCTGTTATGTACATTATCAACGTCATTATTATCATTATTTTGTTATCGTCATTATTTCCATTAATACTATCATCATTATCATGATTCTAGTTATTTTGTAATTGTTGTAGTTCTTATGATTGATGTAATAATCACCACCATCAACATTGCCATCATCATCGTCATTATCATCGCTGTCTTCTCTCTCTCTCTCTCTTCCTCCCTCCCTTCCTCTCTCCCTCTCTCTCTCTCTTCTCTCTCTCTCTCTCTCTCTCTCTCTCTCTCTCTCTCTCTCTCTCTCTCTCTCTCTCTCTCTCTCTCTCTCTCTCTCTCTCTCTCTCTCTCTCTCTCCCTCCCCTCTCTCTCTCCCTTTCCCTTTCCCTTTCCCTCTCTCTCTCTCGTCTCTCCAGTCAGCAGATAGATAGACATTCGACACCTGTACCACCTCTACATGCCACTGAGATCTACCTAATGTCTCCACACGTGATGGAATTCCGGCAAGTGACTCTCTAGTGTCGAATCGCAGCGGGACTAAAATGCCACAGTGAATACCTTAGTGAATAATCGGCATCTCATGTAAATGGATCCCCGTTATTCATACATCAACGACCTCAACCGTACCTTGTGTAACTCTCGATGTGGGTGTTGTGTTTGGGCGATGGTAGATATATACATTGTAGGAGGGTGTCTTGTGTGATATATTACAGAGTGAAGTTGGTTCTTATTATTTCAAAAAAGAAAAGAAAAGAAAGAAAATGAAGGTCTTGTTACGGATCGAAATTATCTCCATTATTCATTTTTCCTTTTTTACATCGTTGATCGGCGCGTGTATAAGAGCTATATTTGGAATCATGTTTTATTCCAGATTGAAAATATATTCTTGT
>BOPN01001210.1:140000-145000 GCA_017312705.2 Penaeus japonicus
TATATATATATATATATATATATATATATATATATATATTTATATGTATATATGTATATGTATATATAAATATATGTATATATATATATATATATATATATATATATATATATATATATATATATACGTACATATATATATATATATATATATATATATATATATATATATATATATATATATATATTATATATGGGTGGGTGTGAGTGCTCGTGTGTTTGTGTGTGTGTGTGTGTGTAAACACACACACACACACACACACACACACACACACACACATATATGGATATATACATATACATGATTACATGTAGTAGATAAACATAAAGGTTGATTCATCTTTGGATTTGCAAGAGATATGTAGCTAAAAAGTGATACATAATTTCGCACAAAAATCATATGACGTAAATGGACATGACGCAGATTAAATGGCGTATCAAAATGAAACGGAATGACCTAGCGATTAAAAGACCAGTAAACATAACTGCTTTTAAAGATAATGTTTCTGATTTTCGATTTCGCTTTACCGATATTTTAACGAGCGCTAAAAAAGGAAAAAAAAAAAAAAAAAAAAATCAGCGGGGGGAGAAGTGGCAGAATTTAGGTTACTTTCATACATTAACCGTTTCTTTTACTCTGTAGATATAACTTTCGATTTTCATTACTACTTTTATATTTTGCAATTCAAAGCAAACAAGGAATTCAGAGAACTAAAAAGTCAAACTACGAGTAAACACCGGGAACAATTCCTGCAAAGTATCAATCATCAAACATCTATAACTGAACTATGGATAAGAAAGAAAAAGAAGAAAAAAAAAAAAAATAGACTGACAGGTAAATCTCTCATAATTCTACGGTTCCACAGCCCATTAGAACAGGCTAACATATTACTAGATCAATGAACCAGAACTTCGGAATAATATTCACTTCCACAGAGAATTCAGGATCAATTTATCAATTCGAAAATAAATAGAAATTTTAACATTGCTATAACGCTCTACCAGTGACCCCACCGACATTGTTGAAATAAGGGATGTTAAGTAATGGCGAGGATGGCATTACCTATAGTGTACTTCGACACATTGCTCAGGTACCAGGTAACTCACTATTACGGCTGTACAAATTAACCCTATCCCAAGGAAACCTCCCAAGCTCCGGGAGTAAAAGTTTAATCATTTCCAAGCCAAAGCAAAACACTGATATATACCGACCCATTTTTTTTTTTTTTTTTTTTTTTGACCTCCTGTATGAGTAAAGTTCTTGAGAGAATAGTTCTGATCAGACTCATGTATCACATATAAGCAAAATGCTTTGTAGGATGAATTCTTGTAAGCGTATGCAAAATAATGTTTTGCATCGCCATGATTACAGGAAGGCACATGACTGGGCTAGCATTACACAAACTGAGTTGTCAGGAATCCTCATAGATTTTTTTTTTTTTTTTTTTAATCAAGATTCAGTGCAACGTTGCACACATAACTTATCAGATTGCTTGGGTGCCAAATGGATATATGAAGAGCTATGTGATTAGACAACGATATTACATGATATAATCATGTTGAATCCTAAATTTGTGATATAACATAACCTTATATTATTATGATCATTCATCAAATGTACCAAAGCTTGCTCACGCCTGTGCTGTTAGCCAGGGTGGTAAATAAAGGACTAAACTAAAACTAAACTTATTCACCATTTATTCATCATTATTCATTCTTTTCATATTTTTCAATATCATTTATTTTCCTATTTCCCTTACCAAATTCCATTTCAATATCTTTTTCCTTTTCTTAGTTAGTGTCAAATGGTTGCATGTCTAATAATTATATTACAAAATAGAATAAAGCATGTTTGCAATATGGCTTTGGCTCTCGGAAATAGCATTAGAAAAATAAGCAAGTTAAACGTAAACTATAACAACGCCAAAGTCATATACTGTAAAAGGAAGTGAAATATTCAACCTAGAATGAAATATCCAATTTGATATATTATAAAATAAATGGATCAAAAAAAGAAAAAAAAAAGAAAAAAAGAAAGAAAAAAAAAGAAAAAAAAGAAAGAAAGAAAAAAAAGAAAAAAAAAGAAAGAAAAAAAAAAAACTATCAAAAGTAAGGGTTCTGTATTTTACTTAGGGAGTGACAGCTTACCTGAACATTATCAACATAAAAACAATTCCTTAATGTAATCTACCGTCTCTCCACTTGTTTTACCAAAAAAAAAAAGAAAAAAAAAAAAAAAATATATATATATATATATATATATATATATATATATATATATATATACATGTATACAAAAAGATGAACACGTAAAACAAAAATAAAAATAAAGTCTAAGAGTTTTCGTATTATGTCTTCTAGGCAAAAATTTAATGATAAAATATGTACGGTGGTATATATATATATATATATATATATATATATATATATATATATATATATATATATATATATATATATATATATATATATATATATATATATATATATATATATATACATATATATATATATATATATATATATATATATATATATATATATATATATAATATATTTACATTCATATAATCGTTGCTTCTGACTGCGCAGTCGCTCTGAGAGCACCCTCTCCGCTTGCTTCCATAGTCGTTTTCTTTAAGGGGTGGGCGGACCTTCGAAAATTCACTCGCTACGACCTGGCATAAAGCAATAATATAGAAGCAGAAAATATGACGAAAATGAATAGATGAAAAACTACATCAAAGGCAATGCTGTATAAAGAGATAATCCTTATATTATTCAAAGAAATTGTTGAATATGTATATTCAAAACAGAAATTGTTGAATATGTATATTCAAAACAGAAATTATGTTCAATGGAATATTAAATAAAATATCATCATGGAGAATAACATATCATTATTTATATTGCATCATTTTGCAACATTATTCATGTTGCGAAAGAAAATAAAGGGAAGTGGAGCAGGGTGTTTCACAACATGATAATCACGAACGTTTAACAATTTGAACACTGAGAAAGGGAAAGAACATTAAAATGGAAAAAGAAAGACAAGAACTCATATATAAATGAATATATATATATATATATATATATATATATATATGTATATNCGAGAGAGATAAATAGAGAGATAAATAGATATGCGCGCACACACACACACACACACACACACACACACACACACACACACACACACACACACACACACACACACACACACACACACACACACACACACACAAACACACACACACACACACACACAAACACACTAACACCATAATACCCAGTAGGACTCTCGGTACAAGCGGAAAACAAGATCCAGGTTGGCTTGGGACTGGACTGGCCGCAGGAAACAATACAGAGGGAACGGGGCTGAGTTGAGGACTATAATGATTGTTTGTGTCTTTATTTGCATGTAATATTTTTCTCTTATTCTCTCCATCCATCTATCTGTGTATCGTTTTGGCAATGATGATGCATTTGCTTAATTGATGAGATTTATATCCACATGTCTATCTAAGCATCCCATTGCATAAATATTGCATTATCTCGAAAGGTGAATTCTGTTTAATATTTGGGGAAAAGGTACAAGTTGTGAGTATCCTATTTGCATCACTAAAGAATTCCATGGCAATATAATGTCATAATAAACCGCCGCGCTTAATTGCTACTGCTGTAATCATTCATTTCATTGGATACAAATGATTCTTGTAATTCATTGCAATTGAACAGGAAAATCCTTTTGTGATTCCCTGAATTTTCGTCATCCATTTAAACAAAACTTTTCGATTAATTAAATGAAATAAACTAAAAAAAAGAAAGAAAATGTTTTACTTAGAGCCAGAAATTTTCGCTCTTGTACACCAATTACACTTCAAACATTTTGAATATATTAGAATCCTTTACCAATTCAATATTTCCCCATTTTCCATTTACCATCTAGTGGATGCTTTTTATAACGAGAAAGACGGAAAGAGACGAAACTACTGAATGATAATAATAATAATAATAATAATAATAATAATAAAAATTACAGGGAAAAGGGAAAAGGACCGAAAATAACGTTATCGTCGAGTAAATTCCGAATGAATGACGGAGAGGGAGACGAGGATAGGAAAATGACAAGGCCAATTAGGCCAGAGGAGGAGACCCATTGTCGCGACTCTCAAACGAAGGCGCTCGCTAAATCTTGTGGCTTTTGGAGTTTCGCAACTCTTGTGTAACTCCTTAGGTAAGATAAAGAAAAAGAAAAAAATTGTAACTATAACATATAAATAGTGTTATATATAAAACAAAAAAAGAAAAGAAAAAGAAAAGAAAAGAAAAAAGAAAATATACATATAAATAAATTGTCTCTGTCAACAGAAAAATAATGGACAAAGGTGATACATTTTATTTCTGATTCATATCTAATAATGATGATAATTAGTGATGCTATTAGTGATAATAATGGTAATGAGAATGACAATAATGATGATGATAATGACAAGGATGATACTAATAATAACAATGATAATGATATTGACAAGGATGATAATTGTAATAATGATAATAATAAATATGATAATAAAAATTATAATGATAACAATGATAATAATAATGATGATGGTGACGATGACCTTGACGATGACGATGATGATGACGAAGATGGTAAGAATAACAATAGCGATAATAAAACTGATTCCTTGGCAGAGTTACACAATCCAGACCAACATTGGATATTCATCTTACTCTAATAAAGGATCCGCAAAAAAAGGAAAAAAAAAAAAAAAAAAAAATCAGCGAGGGGAGAAGTGGCAGAATTTAGTTTACTTTCATACATTAACCGTTTCTTTTACTCTGTAGATATAACTTTCGATATTCATTACTACTTTTATATTTTGCAATTCAAAGCAAACAAGGAATTCAGAGAACTAAAAAGACAAAGTAGGAGTAAACACCGGGAACAATTCCTGCAAAGTATTAATCATCAAACATCTATAACTGAACTATGGA
>BOPN01001210.1:210000-212500 GCA_017312705.2 Penaeus japonicus
CCTCACCGAAGCACTGGTTCTTACTCGGGAAGCAAAGGATGGCATAGGTGCCTACCTTAGAAGCAGAAGGACGACAGGTGTGGGCCAGGTTGCCCCGGAGGGTGTTCACCTGGCGATAGGTGAGCCTTCAGTTAAGAAGCTGAAGAGAGCGGCGGAGGGAATGGATTTCCTCGGTATAATGTAGGCTTCACCTTTTTCCCCTTATATACCTTCTCCTCTCCTTTCTCCTAAGACCTGAAATCAAGGTCTGGTGGATTTCGAAACTGGAGTCTCATCTTCTAATGAATATGTTTTATGTATAGTGGGTTTGTTTTGCTATATTGTCAATACATACATACATATATATGTGTGTGTGTGTGTGTGTGTGTGTGTGTGTGTGTAGGAATCTACGTGCGTACACTTACACAGCCTGTCATGAAGTGAACAACGGAATCGTCGTCTATTCAGTATCTTACGCCGGCTATTCTCTTGATAATTTACCCACCATTACTGATCAGTAACTTATGAAAAGGGCTTTATACAATTCTATACCTAAGGATTCCGGTGGTATGATATTTTACTAGCTGAGCTAACCAATATACAGAACTGTGCAGATTGTAGAACGGATCATTCTAGCAATGAAAAGAGATGTGCTTGATTTTTTTTATATCTTAATCCCGGTCATAAATTATGATTATGAAAGCGGTTCCCGATAATGTGGAGGGATGATAATGATAATGATGGTGGTGATGACGATGATGATGGTGTTGGTGATGGTGATAGTGATGATGATGATGATGGTGATGATGATGATGATGATGATGATGATGATGATGATGATGATGATGATGATGATGATGATGATGATGGAGGAGGATAAGGATGATGATGATGATGGTAACGATGGTGATGATGATGATGGTGACAGTGATAGCAACGGTGATGATAAGGATAACAATGGCCATAAAAAAATAAAAATAAGGCAACAATAAAGATACAATAACAAAATCAACAACAATAGTAAAAAAAAAAGAAAAAAAGAAAACAGCAGCAACAACAACAGCAACAACAATCATAGCAATAATGGCCCCACCGACAGTGCCAAGTGGGGACAGCCAACGTGCCAGCAGTCTCACCCAGCAAATGGGGCACGACGGAAAGTGCTGTTACCGCCATATCTTTTTGATGTCTTCGTGAATGAGCTCAGACAATGCCCGACCGTCACTCCCTTTAGCTCTGATGCCAGCAACATATGCCAGCAACATATGCCCCAACCATCGCGTGAGATGCCGGGATGCTTATCCTTGGCATCTCGGCGCTGCGAGAGCTACTTTATCGTTGTTTGTATTGTGCTAAAGATAGTTTTACTACCTATTAAACTAAGAGAGATTGTCATGTCGATGTTGATTTGGTTGGAATGTATTTATTTATCATCTTGATTCTCTCATTTGAATCTAATATTGTGTTGAATCTTACTTTTTTTTACACAGCTCCTGGGGTCAGATCCACGGAGTTTATATAAAACTTTGTTTATAAATGTTCGTGAGGGTATGCTGCCTGTGAGCGTTTATGTTCAGTTTCCCGACTTCCCTTTGTTTATTCACTTTTTATTTTTTCATATTTTTTTCTCTCTTTATTTTTTTTTTTTTTTTTTTTTTTTTTTTTTTTTTTTTTTTTTTTTTTTTTTTTTTTTTTTTTTTTTTTTTTTTTTTTGTCATTTATAGCGACTGTACTCTGAATAGATGAAATTACTATTGAACTACATGGGTACATTGGTCAATCCATTCAACGGACCGACTTTATAAATTACTCCATAATCAGTCATTCCTCTCTTTTTTATATCTACTCTTTATTGTGGATGTCAATGTTATAATATCCAAACTTAATTAATAAATAGGAATACAAAGAAATATCTTTTAATATAGCAGTATAGAGTGCATATAAGACATTATCATATTTCATTTGATGACATCAAATAAGGTAATCCATTGTAGTAAATGTGGAAAAGATGAAAACGTGAAAATTAATAATTTTACAAAGCTTGAGATGTACAGTTACCGATTCTTTTCGATATAAGGCTTTTGTTAGATTTTTATCATAATAACATTCATACCGTAATGAAACTTTGAACTAATTTTGGTAGAGATCCGGAATAGATCAATATAGGATGCTTTGGCGAAATTAAGAGATTACGGCGGGGTTGGGTGGGTGGTGGGGGTAGGGGGGTGAAATCGTGAATCCCATGTTAAATTGCTTATGTTCTTGTAACACCTCCCTTATTTATTAACTGATTTTTTAAAATTCAAAATGCATTTTAATCAGAAATGATAGGAAATTAAGGCTTGATGTCGTTAGTTTTTATACAATGATTAAAAATATATGTGTTTTGTTCGATGAAAAAAATATATATATTTATATTTGTCAAAAATCTAAATCAACTTCAAAGAATAGTGATTACAGCAAAACTAATTCATTTTTCATATTTTTATAAGCTGCAGTAGGAAATATTTGTGTAATAAAA
>BOPN01001210.1:237500-242500 GCA_017312705.2 Penaeus japonicus
CAGCAATCTTATGATTTAGAATATGTTCATGTTACATTAGAAATGTTTGATTTTCTGGTTCATGGTCATGATTTAATTTAGTCGACGCCTATCTGTCTACTAGATTATCGTGAGTCAATACGCGTGAAATCTTCTATTATTAGTACTGAACAATATGGCAGCATGGAGCATATTAGAAAGGAATAATAATTGTAGCAATATCAACAGGGCATCAATATCAGCATATAACTATGCATTTATTCCGTAGGACAAATCGTGTGTATATGTGATTAGCTGCAATGACTTTGATATTCGAGATACTTTCGCCTTTCCTGAATCACTTGTGGTTTGGTAGCGAGACGCAGGATATCGGCAATTCAGTTATTCGAATATCACAAAAGGGGGTTTGAACAGAATTGGTGTATATTGCGTGCTCAGGTACTCTTCAGTTATCAATATCATATGATGAGGATGATAATGTGATGTCAATGATGCAGGTAAGAGCAGTTTGAAAAAATGAGGATCTATAACGAAGTCAAATACTCTATATACATGGTCCCCTTTAAATATGTCCTTTGTTTTATCATATCATTACCAATTTTACTTGTAATAATACACGCATATACTGTGAGTGGCTATCTTTTATCTATCTACATCTATATATAATTTTTTTTTTTTATTATCATTATTGTTTTAGTATTCGCTATATAATCGCAGTTATTACTAACATTCCATAAATTTCTTTGGCTGATTAACACATAAATAATGATGTTCAGTGACCACTAAAGTAAAAAAAAGTAAATCTGGATTTTAAAAATACAATAAGAACACGGTGAGAAGACTATTAGAATGAAAGAGAGTGGGAAAGAGAAAGAGAGAGAAAAGATAAGGAGAAAAAATAAAGAAAGAAAGATATGGTGGATTAGACTTAGTCTTAAGAGAGTGAAAGATCCGGAGAGAGAAAAAGAAGGTAAGGATAGAATGAGAAGGAGGGGGGGAGGGGGGGGGGTGAAAGCAGGAGTAAGGCTCTCAATCTCAAATAATGACATCTTTACAAGCACAAGAAAAATACCAATCCGAGCAAACAACACTTTCTTGCTAGAAAAAAGGGAAAAAATCGAAGGGTCAGTATTTTCCAAGAAAGAATAATACGAAAAAAACGCTTACCATCGATGCATCGGATTTTTTTCTCCCCTAATTTTGTCTTTTACTTTGCTCTGATCTCTTATTTTCCATTCCCGAGCTGAAGGTTTGTATTGAAGGCAAGGTCCGTCATTCATACATAACGGCCAAACAGAGGGACACGTCTTTCCTTTTCTTCTATGCATTTCCCCAATTTCTTTTCTTCTTTCCTTCTTCCTTCACAACGTCACAGTTGTCACCCTTCTCCTTCTCCGACCTTTTCTCTCCTCCTTGCTATCTTTCTGTTCCTCCCTCGTTCTCTTCTCCTGCTTGCCTCTCCTTTCATCTCCTTCAACATTCATATCCACCGAAGCAGTAAACGATAATAGCCAGCCCTCTCCCCTCCTTGTCCAAATTAAAGAAGCGTTTTGCCTCGGTTTTTCCACTTCCCCGGCCGCGCTCACGGACTGCCTGACCTTGTGATGGACGTGACTGCAGCCCCTTCAGGAACTTCAGCGCGATAAGGCACAAGCGAGAGAGATAAAGAGAGAGAGAAAGAGGAGGGGGGGGCGAGGGAGGGAGGGAGGGAGGGAGGGAGGGAGGGAGGGAGGGAGGGAGGGAGAGAGAGAGAGAGAGAGAGAGAGAGAGAGAGAGAGAGAGAGAGAGAGAGAGAGAGAGAGAGAGAGAGAGAGAGAGAGAGAGAGAGAGAGAGAGAGAGAGAGAGAGAGAGAGAGAGAGAGAGAGAGAGAGAGAGAGAGAGAGAGAGAGAGAGATGAAGGGAAGAGTGAAAAGTGTTAGAGGAGGGGAGAGAAAAGTAAGTCAGCGAAGCGTGGGGAGCGATAGGGCGCAGTCTGGATATCAGCAGCCGATTTGATTCTCCTCTTGCGTCTGCAGTCAGGATTCCAAGGACTCAGTCAAGAGACCTTGTTTACCATAAATATATGTGTGTGTGTGTTTGTGTGTGCGTGTGTGTGTCTATATGTATATATATATATATATATATATATATATATATATATATATATATATATATTTATATATACTATATATATATATATATATATATATATATATATATATATATATATATATATATATATATATATATATATATTTATATATACTATATATATATATATATATATATATATATATATATATATATATATATATATATATATATGTATATACTGTATATATATATATAATTTGATTGTTAAACCGCAAAATGTAAAGTAGAATCTTCAGAATTTGTATGGTAGACACATACAGACAGACGCAAAGACGCAGTTATATACGTGTGTGTGTGTGTGTGTGTGTGTGTGTGTGTGTGTGTGTGTGTGTGTGTGTGTGTGTGTGTGTGTGTTTGTGTGTGTGTGTGTACATATATGTAGCAGGATAAGCTAGAATTGTGTGAGAGAATGTGCTAACGCGTGTTGACTCGATCCGAGCTTGGTCCTTACCCACCGTGCTGACCAGGCATGGCGGTGACCGCCAGGCGACATGGAAACTCACGAGCCTGGTCGGGGCTCGATCTGCCGACCAAGGGGATGTGAGGCCGGCACGCTAACCATTGCGCTAACCTAGCGGCTTATATATGTATACGTACATATATATGTACATGTATATATTACATAAAGCATACACTCATGTGAGTATATGATAGATAGTTAGATATATGTGGGAGGTGAGAGAGAAAGATATCGATATCTTTCCAGAGAGAAAGAGAGATAATGTGAAATCGAGATAAGAGGATGTGGAGATTTCTCTGTGAACTCGATAATATCCACACGGATCAACAAATCTTTTTGATTTATTCATCATTTCATTCTAATCTGATCTTCTCAGGAAAGGCAAGCTGCTTGTATATATCAGCATCACTTTCAGCATCTCAAATTTCCGCATCAAGCAAAGCACATCCAGCGTGTGCTTTGCTTACTCTCCCCTGATTAGCGCTCATAGTATCATTCAATCGACTGAATTATCCACATCATGTATGGATAATTGATTATTAGCGCATAATTCATGCTTGATTAAAACACTTTCAGAACTTTCTTGTCTTGCTTAATATGATCATTAAAGAATTATTTTTATCGTGTTCTTTTGTAAATTACAAATCTTATGTCACTTATTTATGATGGAAATACTTATATTCTTCACAAAAAATAGTGAATTTAAGATTAGTATTGCTTTTGTGTACATTTTCCCAGTTCCGAGTGAATAAAGAATATTACACACACAAAAAAAAAAAAAAAAAAAAAATGTGAGGAGAATTAAAACGTCAATCTGAAATTGTCAATCGGGGTGGAACATAGATTTAGTTCTTCCGGAATACTAGGAAGCAATTTTGTTAATTAGTCTAGCAAAGCACTATGTCCAATTTTGACTTTTTATCCTTTTATCACACACACACACACACACACATACATATATGTACATTTATATAAATGTATCTCTCTCTCTCTCTCTCTCT
Source organism: Penaeus japonicus (assembly GCA_017312705.2). Lineage (NCBI taxonomy): Eukaryota > Metazoa > Arthropoda > Malacostraca > Decapoda > Penaeidae > Penaeus > Penaeus japonicus. The sequence continues at coordinate 241,075 of BOPN01001210.1, forward strand.
CTCTCTCTCTGACCATGAACTTCTCACACTCACATTAAATAAAAAAAAAACAAAGCGGCCACCGATAACAAAAACATTTCGTGACCTCAAGCATTACAATCTTCAATCATTCATCGAGCTCATCAGATCTAAAGAGACGATGCTCTTAAATATCTTATTAACAGATGATGTAGACAAACAGGTAACTATCCTTACGGAAGTGATTAAAAGCAGTATTGACGCGTTGGCACCTCATGTAACGAGAGTCGTCAGACGTCCCCCTGCTCCTTGGATAGATGACGACATCAAGAGGGCTATTAAAGACAGAAATAATGCCCACCATAGTCTCAAAAATAACAGAAATGACGCCGCCCTTAAGGCAGATTATAAAATAAAAAATAAAAATGTTAAACAGTTAATACAAAGTGCAAAAACAAATTATTTCAGAAACAGATTCATAGAATATAAAAACAATTCGGATAAAACATGGAAAATTATTAAGTCAATCGTACCTAGCAACAAACACCACACTGATAATCGTACAAGTTCTACACAAGGCACAGAGCATTTTAACGACTTCTTTTCAAAAATAGGTAAACTAACTTATGAAAAAACAAATGCGTCTACATTACAGCAAAATATAAATCAAGCTCTGCCTACATCTAATATTTTCAGACCAAAACCAGTTGATGTGGAGACTATTATCCTAGTAATAAAACACCTTCGTGAAACAAATGCTTTAGGAGCAGACGGTATTACTTTGCGCTTTATTAAGGATAGTCTACCAGCAACCGCACATTATCTAGCGGTCATAATTAACACTTCCCTGGTCACTGGTGTTTTTCCATCGCTTTGGAAACATGGAATAGTAACACCAATTTTCAAATCAGGAGATATAGACGACGTTAATAATTACCGCCCTATTACAATACTCCCTGTATTATCTAAAGTTCTTGAGAAAATCGTAGCAAATCAACTAACGAATTTCTTGAGTACACAACCTATTATCTAAAACACAACATGGCTTTAGAAATAGGTTATCCACTGAAACAGCGTTATTGCAGATAACTAATAAAATTTATGATAATATAGACAAAAATCAGGTAAATTTACTTACATTATGTGATCTTTCAAAAGCTTTTGACAGTGTAAATCACAAAATTCTCATTAACAAATTAAGATCCCATAGAATTGATTCTTTCTGGTTTAGTAGCTATCTGAATAATAAAACTCAATCTGATAAAATTAATGAAAGCAGATCATCGAAACAACCAATATGTTTCGGTGTTCCACAAGGATCTATTTTAGGCCCAACCCTATTTACAGTTTTCATAAATGACTTATCAACCATTGCTCATAACTGCCTGCTAGTGCAGTACGCCGATGATTCACAGTTTCTCCATAGTGACTCAGTAAATAACTTAAATACATTAATAAGAAATACTCA
>BOPN01001210.1:257500-262500 GCA_017312705.2 Penaeus japonicus
TTAACGGTCGACAGAGCATATGTCTGACCTGAGATACATGATCAAATTACAATACACAGATGTGACCTTCACAATTATCGGATTTCGTATATCCCCCAGGATCGGGCAAAGATTCGTTAAAGACAGCACCTGCAACTTTAGCCCTTCTGGATATTCTGGTCATATCCCCATCATAGGAATATCACCCTCAAAGGCTGACCCGAGGGCGGACCTATGAATTATGACGACCCGAAGTCAGCCAATCAGGAAATCGCGACCTAGGCTGACACTTGGAATAGCTACGCCCACTTTCCTGTAGACGGCTCATCGCCCCGCCTAGCGAGCCGTCCTGAGATATACTGACGATAGCGAAGTCACTCGAGGTCCTTGACCTTAATCACCAACATCTACCACTCGCACTCCTACATCTACTATTGTGAACTAGTGCTAATCCCGATCTTTATTTCCAGAGTCATTCCTTGTTATATTTATATATATATATATTATATCGTGTCATATTATTGAAGTTATAATATATTGTTATTGTATCAGCTGCTGTGTTTGACACCAACCTTATATTTCTCTATGTGTGGATATTAGAGTAATCTATACCCATCACATAATCTGGTGGCAGCATACGATGAGAACCTCACGTTTCTTTTTTTCGCAATAATTGGTACAATAATTAGCTACGTACCACGATAGCGAATAATTTTTTCCAGTGTCTCACAGCATACAGCGCATCAAGTTGACTGACAGGACGAAGACATCGGTAATGAAGGTTAGTTGCGACTAAGGTCGATATCCCTCGTGTCATTTTTCTTCCTCTTAATTGTTTTTCACACCCTAGTGTTGTGACTTGTGTTACCCACTTTCTTTTCTTTTTTTTCTTTCTATTGTGAAGTGATTGGATTTCTTTCTCGCGCCTATTCATGAGTGAATTACGAAGTGGTAAAGTGTTCAGAAACCTCAGGGAAACTACCGAAATATTCTTTGGGTTGGATACTGTACCTTCCCATTCTCCCTCCCGTCCCGTTTCCCGATCTCTGACCCCCCACACAATCATCTCAACTGCTAATTCCACCACTGTCCCACCCTCTGACCTGACCCCCACCCGCCCCCCCTTCTCCAACATGACTTTCCAACCTCACCAAACATTCAATATCGTACAGAAATTTGATGGCTCGTCCATTCCGGTTGAAGATTTCTTGGAAAATGTTGAATCTATGATTATTCAAGGTGGAATGTCTAGAGATGACCCCTCTTTCGGCAATAAATGCGTAAACGCGGCTGAAACACGTTTAGAGCTTACCTCAGCGAAAGTACGTAACGCGATTAACGCTTTTAAAACATTGCCATCCGAATTGCGCAGTTGGAATTATTTCCAGGACATATTTAGATCTTCGTTCAAATCCTTGGATGTAAGTCACCATATTCAGTTCGCGAGACTTATTCAATTAAAGCCTGCTTCCTTGTCCGAAGAAGACATTCGATTCTTTATCAATCAGCTTCGGGTTCAAGTTTCAAAATGGGTTAAGAGTATTCCCCACAACCATGACTCCCACGTAAAGTCCTTGTTTAACGACCATCACGTCTCCTCTATGACGTATATGGTCAAATCCATCCTAGTTGCTTCTTTACCTACTTCTGTACAAGAGCAAGTTTGGGAACCCTGTGAAGATACTGATTTACTGAAGTTACCCGGCGAATTTGCCAAGTCTATCAGAGAGAAGGCTCCCGCAGTATCTGTCAACGCAGGCATTCCCACGACTAAGGCAAACACGACCACACAAGACAACACACCCTTGCGTAACACGAACAAGCACAAACAACCAAACGACAAACCACAACGCAACCCTAACCCGCGGTTCCACAACCATGACACGAAAACACAACACTCAAGACAAACCTCCCCTCACAGATATAATACGGGACATAAAACTCGTTTTCCCCCGTCATCTAACTCCCCTCATGTTCCCAGACGTAAACAACCTTGCGTCACGAATTGGGCACCAGACAGAGATCAGTGTTTTAATTGTTGTGCGAAAGGTCACGGTGCCGACTCATGTTATTCGACACCGTACTGTCCTTATCACGGCACGCGCTCACACCCTTGGCCTCACTGCTCGGCGTTCCCTGACCAGGTGGATCAAACTTACAAATTGCTCCAGCAACGCCAAGCAAACCGCCATTTTTTAGGGAAAAGCCAAAAACACCCAGACACGGCGACACTACAAGCACAATACCGGTAACACACCACATTGTCTCGACTAGTTGCATCCCTAATGATATCACTCAGCCGCCTTTGCTTCCATCTATATTGAATGACAAGCCTGCGTATTTCTTCTTAGACACCGGATCTTCTTGTTCTGTGGTCTCGTTGAATACCTTGCGGAATTTTGATTTATCATTAGAATTGCAACCGAGTCAAACCACCATTTGCGGGATAACAGGAGATAAGGTATCAGCTTTAGGCAGCAAAGTCCTTAACATTTCTCTTGGTAGTGAAATTTTTGCTCACAAGTTTGTCGTTGTAGAATCTAATTTTACCCCCGGACACCTCTTGTTGGGTCATGATTTCTTATACCGTACAGGTATTTCCCTCCATCCTCAGAGTAATAGCATTACTTTTAATGGTCAGAATTACCTATTAAGGACTCCCTCTTGCCTATGGACGCATGCCGACCCTTTCACACCCGCAATGACAATCTATGAAGTCACACATGACCATAGTCACACCATGTCTACACCTCACTTCCCATCCTCTCCTCCCCACCACCCCCCTACCCCTCCCACCCGCCCTCGCTTCACCTCTCCTCTCGCTGCGCGCGCACCCGCATCACGCAAACCTTCGCGCGCAAAACACGTTGACGACTGTGCGAAATCTTGGACCGCTAATGATAATGCTCCTAAGTTTATAGCTAGTGCTACCACTACTATCCCGGCATTTCATGATCTACTGATAGACGTTTCTTGTCCTTCGGCAAATGGTACTGCTTTGATATTACCTGATAATATACGAGTAAAAGGTTGTGCAACATTACCTTCCTTGTATAATATCACTGATAATAGATGTCAGGTGCATGTATTTAATCTTACCCCGGCCCCTTTGACTATTAACGCTGGTGTACCTGTAATATCTTATGAATTCACAGACTTACCTATCTGCGAATTTGATTTACCTGTTCCCTCCCCTGTTTTTTCTGCAACATCATCTTCCCCTGATGAGCAGAGCTCTGATCATGTTCTAAAGCAAAATTTAGATTTTCATGAAGGATATGATATATTGAATAATTTATTTAAAGAATTCCCAAGCATACTGCCAACCAAGGACCGTCCTATCGGAAAAACAACATTGCTTCAACACTCCATTACCCTCGAGCCTGATGCTAAGCCTTCGTACATACCGAGTTATAAGATCCCTCATTCGAAGCGACAGGCCTTGGAAAAGGAAGTTAAAACAATGTTAGACATGAATCTTATTCAACCAAGCAATTCACCCTGGGCCTCTCCCCTCCTCCTTGTTCCAAAGAAGGATAATACTTTCCGCCCAGTGGTCGACTATCGCAAGTTGAATAAAGTAACAATGCCAGAACCATTCCCAGTTCCTAATCTTAGATTGTTGTTGCAAGACATTGGCTCTAATAATAAGATTTTTTCAACTATTGACCTTGCTAAAGGCTTCCTGCAAGTTCCTATGGCTCCTGAAAGCGTGCCATATACGGCTTTCTCGACTCATATGGGACACTTTGAATTTTTAGTATGTCCTTTTGGCCTTCGCAATTCTCCCCTTACATTTAGCAGATTAATGTCACTTGTACTATCAGGATTAATTAATGATCAGGTCCTCGTGTATTTAGATGATATTTTAATTTGTTCACCCTCCCTCTCTGAACACGAGAAGAAATTGCGCCAGGTTTTCAATAGGCTATCAACTGCAGGATTATGTATTCAACCTAACAAGTGTCAGTTCTTCAAGTCTAAGTTAGAATTCTTAGGCCATACCTTGTCATCTAAAGGTATTGCACCTAATGATTCAAAAGTTAAAGCCATTGCCGACTTTCCAACACCTAAGAACCAGAAGGAATTGAAGTCATTTTTAGGCCTTTCAGGTTTTTACAGGCCGTTCATTCAAGGTTACGGGTCCATCGCGACGCCGCTTAACCATCTCCTTAAAAAGGATACTACTTGGCAGTGGACAGACGAGGAAAAAGCCGCATTTACAACTCTTAAATCGCGACTAATTAAGGCTCCACTCTTAGCCTTCCCCGATTTCAGTTTGCCTTTTGTCCTCACCACTGATGCCTCAAACCTCGGGCTCGGAGCAGTACTCCACCAGAAACATGGCCATTCTGGAAAAACGCAGCCCATTGCTTTTGCAAGTCGCGCCCTCAATTCAGCGGAAAAACGCTATCACACGACGGACCGTGAATTACTCAGTATCACATGGGCCCTCCGTCATTTTCGAGAGCTAATCTTGGGATATCAGATAGAAGTGCACACTGATCATTCCCCCTCACGTCCATATTAAAGGTAGGGACCCTCATGGACGACGCGTCCGTGCAATTGAAATTCTTGCAGAGTTTGACGTCACCATTGTTTATTTACCCGGGAAACAAAATGTCGTTGCCGACGCGCTATCACGCGCTCCTCTCTCTGACGCTCACAACCTGCCTGAATCTAGCTCCTCGCCCACCTTTGCCTCCCGCAAGGTGAAATTCTCTGACATTGCACCGATCTTGGCAAATACTGCCGCTCCTACCGTTGAGGATCCTTCAAAGGACGAGATCCGGTTTGCACATGTTAATGGACGCCGTTCCGACCCCTTTCATTCTGTTACCGCCCCGGTCTTGGCTGCCCCAGCCGTACCTCCCATGGACCCACCCATGGAGGACGAGATTCAGATAGCGCAACGTAATGATAATCTGTACGGCCCCTTAATTCAAGCTTTAGAAAGGAATGAAAGACCTCCCCCTAGCAGACATGTTCGAGTAAGTCAACTTTACCTCGATGCTAACGGT
>BOPN01001210.1:297500-300000 GCA_017312705.2 Penaeus japonicus
CGGGCTTTTTGATTATCTAGAACTGCCCGGAAAAAATGGAAGGTAACTAATTAGTTCAATAAGATACATTTCCTTGTTTCTGACGTGCGTGAGAAACAACTTCGAAACGAATCAGTTTTGATGAAAATAGTCCAGCTATGAATTTAGAACCATAGAAATTCTAGAACGCTTTTTTTTTCTTTCTTTCTTTCTTTCTACAAGACCGTGATCTGTGGTCGTCTTACTTTTCCTTGGATGCTGGCCTGTGCAAGCTTTCTGAAAAGAGAATATATAAATAAACAGAAACAGAAAGAAAGAGAACAAAACGCACGCTCCAATTCACACGCACGGGAAAAGAAAGAAAGAAAGAAAGAAAGGAAGAAAGAAAGAAAGAAAGAAGAATACAAATAGCAGATCTATTTTCTTAGGGCGGCACTGGCCAATGCACACTATTCGGCAAAGCCTCCTCCGCCCACAAGCACGGAAGGGCGCCGCCGTTCCTATAAAGCAAAGAAACTCCGCTCGGCACAAGAGACGGAAGGATGGGACGTATTTACGAACACAAGGAAATGAGGTTGCCCGTTTTTTCGTTTTTTGTTTTTTGTTTTTTTTCTTCTTCATCCTCTTCCTTCTTTTCTTTTGAGCGAGGGACTTTTTTGTATTTATTCATTTCATCTCTTTATTCTTTTTTTCTTCTTCTCCTTTGAGCGAGAGATGTTTTGGAAAAGAAAAAAAAAATCCTTCTAGGTTTTTTATTTAGATTCACTCATCTTCTCCCTCTTTCACCGTATTGTGTTTTACCTTAGGCACATGAAATACATTTATGCATACATATTTGCGTACATGTACATATATATGCGTACACTACATGTATGTGTTTGCGTGTGTGAATAGTTTTATATCTGTTATGTTTAAGAAATAACAATATAATGGTTAAGGTTCAGTGCTATATACATCCAGTATTCATATGAGCTTTAGCAATGTATAGAAAAGCAATATCAATAAATCAATATTATTCACTATCATAGAAAACATATACACGATTATAATACAATTTATATTATTCTAGTTAAAATCGATATTAGACATACTCACTACGTTATCAAAAATAATGTGTTTTACCTTTTCAAATAATACTAATTATGCTCTGCAGTTGCAACACAACGACAGCTTTCATCTTTACCGTTTCATCTCGGTAAACAATTTCGGATTCCGTTCATGCAGGGACGTTTTTCAGTTCTGATACGAACTTGCTGCTTCGTCATATCGCAGTAAAACCTCATATCATCACACTAGAATACGCTCTTACTCTGACATAATGCAGTGATAACTTTTGCCATACGTTGCACAGTAGGACATTGCTTTAATGTAACGGTTTAATCATGCATTGCCTTGTCGATTTTGTGTTAACATTGTAAAGTTCTTAGCACAATATACCTTTCCTTGTGTACAACAAAGGTTAAGTTTGCTTTATCATAACATTGTGTGTATTAGAGTCTTTCTAAAAGAGACTGATTTGTCGTCGCAATATAGACCCGTTTTGTATTATTCTTGTTCAAATGTCCTGGATCAAAATGATAATGATGATGAACAAAAGATCAAATTTGTTAAGATATTTATTTGAATCCTTAGAGCAACATATGACCTGGACATTATGCAAAGAAAAAAGTGATGATGATGTGTGTGTTTATCTAAAATCTTTGTAAACCCATTCCTTACGCGCTATACATGAGCGGTTGCTTCTATATTAAAGCCACTGGGGGGAGGGGGTCGGTCCCTCCACCATAACGGCCACACACGGGAGCACCCGTAAAGTGGCCATATCATTACATTCGTAATCGCTGCCTTTATCTGTCTATGTAAACTGTCAGTAGCCCACTTATTACAATGAGTTCCGTTTCTTTCCTTTCATATATATTCCAGAAAGCTTAGCGGCTAGGTCACCGCACCTGGAATGCTCAACTGTTCCTGGGAATTAACCTGGCTCATTACAAGATTTTGTTTGTCTAAACATATTACGTGTGGAATATGATTATATTTTTTCTAGTTTCTTCTTTCTTAAAATTAGTATCTACGAGTGAATAAAACTGTAATACCAAAGTTAAGAAATATGTATAATCGGTATTTGTGTGTGTTTGTGTGTGTGTGTTTGTGTGTGTGTATTTGTGTGTGTGTGTGTGTGTGTATGTTTGTGTGTGTGTGTGTGTGTGTGTGTATGTGTGTGTGTGTGCAAATAGATAGATAAATAAAAAGTCAGATATAGCCCACAAGCTTAACAACAAAAGAATCCCAAATAAAGTCAGACAACAAATACAAAATCCTGCAGACTTGTCGCGCCGTTCCTCACCCGGCGAACACGACCTCTCCCAGCGAGCGAATCCTAAACCTCTTGCCCAAAGAATGTTTATGGAAATGAATCTCGTAAAGTCATTCATAATTACAGACTTAATTGTCCTCACAAGTATCTGCAGTAGTTAAGACTGCGAGTGTGTGATTATCCCTCTCAGAGCGAGTCTCATTG
>BOPN01001210.1:327500-329251 GCA_017312705.2 Penaeus japonicus
ATTAAAACCTTTCTCTTTAGAGGGCATAATATTTGTTCAGACTGGCTTCAAAATCGTAAGGAATTCATAAAAAAAAAAAAAAATCACACAAATCACACTTTCATAGAGATCCTCATTACTTTTCTTGATAGTAAGATTTCTACACCAAAGTTTAATAACATTCAAATAGAAAAAGATCATCTTACCATTTTATAATTTCTTGATTATAACACTAGAAACAATTTCGAAAAGAAACTTTCTTCCCAAAAGTAAGATTTAGATTTATCTTCACTAATTCACGAACTATAGAATCAACGGTTCGACACAAGGAACCACTCCCCTTTTTTCTAATTTCCAACGCAATCTTACCTTGAGATTCGCTGAACATAAAGGCTTATTATCCCGCACAGGACGCGCCAACTCATCCCCCTTTTTCTCTGCTATTAGGTCACATTTTGAACTGCTAAACCATCACTCTAGTTCATTATACTTTCAAATTCTTCACAAAGCAAAATACTACTTTTATCTCCCAATCCTAGAATCTCTTGATTTTAAACAGCTTTCTCCAGAACGTAACAGCATCAAGCCCCCCCCCCCTCCTCCTTACTTCCAAATAAGGCTGGGCTGTAGTATTTACTTCATGTGTGTGTTGTTGTTTTTATGTCATTACAATACTATTTTCTTTTGTTGTACTGACCATTTCAGGATTTTAAAAATCTCAATATTATGTCCTTGTCTTTTTTATTTCAAGTTATTTATCAAATGCTTCATGCATCTCAGACGCCTTTTTTAGATTTTTTTTCAATAATAACTTCTATATCAGTAATATGATATAGAAGTTAGTTCCCCTAGCCATCTTTGCATAATTTTACTAAGTTTTTCTTTGCGCTTTTCCAAGAAAATCTTCAACTGGCTTATCAGTCTCCCATTACGTTGACATTGTTTTTAATATACATAGTTGTCACTAGACCATAATGAATCCTTCTCCATGAATCTGTAAGCACTTTACTTTTAATCAATTGTTTGGATTGATTCTTGCTGTTTTTGTACATTTTATATATTTCTAGAAAAAAATAACTTTGCGGTTTTTTTATGAAGCTTGTCTCCCAGCGTTATTTATAATTTTCTCTTTTGAAACACCCTTTTTTTTTTCCTTTTCTGGAAAAAAAAACATTGTTAATCTTATTACTATAAGGCTATTATTACTTACGGAACTGTATGCTCTTACATTACATCATCTTCCTTATGACTATCTCTTAAAAACCTTTGACTTTGCGTTTTTTTATCAAGCTTGTCTCCCAACGTTATTTATAATTTTGTCTGATGAAAGACACTTTTGTTTTCCTCTTTTCTGGAAAAAAACATTGTTAATCTTATAGCTATACGCCTATTATTACTTAAGGAACTGTATGCACTTACATTACTTAATCTTCCTTATGACTGCGAATAAAGTTCTTCTGTTTCTATTTTGTTGATTATTTTCTCACATTAAGAGCATCTTTTGACATTTATCTGATAATTTTATGTTCAGATCTTTATATTATTAGAGATAAGTTCTTTAACATGTTCTTACCTGAATCACTTCTTGTTACAATAATCTAAATACCAATGTATTCAAAACAGCTATTTATATTGTTTAAACTCTAATCTTAAATTCTAAAACATTTTCTACATTAATTCATTAGAAAACTTTCGGAAATGTAAATCATTACCGGTTGTTCACAGAAACATTACAATACTGAGTTCTTTTTTCTTGCTTAAACATATATATA
>BOPN01001211.1:5000-12500 GCA_017312705.2 Penaeus japonicus
TTTATTTTTTTTTTTACTCTTCTTTTTTCTTTTTCTTCTTTCCTTCTTCTTTCCCTTCTTCCCCTTCCCCCCTTCTTTTCTTCTTTCCTCCCCTTTCTTCTCTCTTCTCTTCTTCCTCCTTTTCTTTCTTCTCCTCTTCTTCCCTCTTCTCTTCCCTCTTCTCTCCTTGCCTCCTTTTCTTCCCTCTTCTCTATCTCCTCCTTTTCTTCCCTTCTTCCTCCTTTTCTTCCCTCTTCTCTTCTTCCTCCTTTTCTTCCCTCTCCCGTTCTTCCTTCTTCTCTTCCTCCTTTTCTTCCTTCTCCCTCTTCTTCCCCCTTTTCTCCTCTTTCGTCCCCCTACCCCTCTCTCTTCCCCCCACCCCCACCCCCACACCTCTCCCCCTCCCCCTTCCCCACACCCCACCTCACACTCCGACACCTCTCCCCGCCACCCACACCCCCACACCTCTCCCCCTCACCCCTCCCCACCCACCCACACCCCTTCCAATACCCCACCTCACACCCTTCCTCCCCCCCCTCCCCCCTCCCCACCCCACCCCACCCCTCGTGCGCTACGATAGGTCGTGTGGTATTTGACTCCGTCCGTAGATAGACCTACTCCCCCCCCTCCCTCCTATGCCCCCCCCCCTCCGTGAATACTCGCTTTTATTCACGAGTATATGGGAAGCCCGGCGTACACTCACTCATGTATTACTCATCCTCGGCGTAGACTCATGCATAACTCACTCATCCGGAGGCAAGGAGTGACGGGAAAAATAGGCCGGTTGTGGTGTGGGCTGCGAGGCGAGGTGGGGGGGTGGTTGGGTGGGGAGTGGGGATGGGTGGGGGTGGGTGGTGGGGGGGTAGGGTTGTTACCTCTTTCTTTTTTATCTGTATGTTTGTCTCTTTTTGTTTGTTTTGTCTCTTTGGTTTGTCTCTGTTTCTCTTTCTTTCTTTATGTATATATATATATATATATATATATATATATATATATATATATATATAAATGCATATGTATATATATATATATATATATATATATATATATATATATATATATATATATATATGTATGTATATATATGTATGTATATATATATGTATATATACATATATATATATATATATATATATATATATATATATATATATATATATGTACATATATATATATATATATATATATATATATATATATATATATATATATATATATATATATATGAGTGTGTGTGTATGTATATACATATGTATATATGTATGTACATATATATGTATATATATATATATATATATATATATATATATATATATATATATATATATATATATATATATATATATGTGTGTGTGTGTGTGTGTGTGTGTGTGTGTGTGTGCATACATATATATATATATATATATATATATATATATATATATATATATATATATATATATATATATATATATATGTATATATATATATATATATATATATATATATATATATATATACATATATTATATATATATATATATATATATATATATATATATATATATATATAATGAGTGTGTGTGTGTGTTAAAAAGAAGAAAAGAGGGAAGAAGAAGAAGAAGAAGAAGAAGAAGAAGAAGAAGAAGAAGAAGAAGAAGAGAGAGAGAGAGAGAGAGAGAGAGAGATGAACATACATACACACACACACACATTTCCATCCATCCACTAACACCTTCACCCCGTCCCCTCACCCGCCTCTCCTCTCCTCCATCCGGAGTGCATCAGAAACCAACAACAGTTCATCACTCGCTACAAGGGGGCAACATTGAAATCCCTTGCATTCGTAGCGTTCCTTGTGTTCATTCAATATCCCTTTGGCGTCTTTGGGGCTAAGAGATCAAAGAGGGGTCGATCGAGGGGGTCTGATGTCTCCTCTTCCTCTTCCCCCTATTTTCTCTCGGACATCTTCCTCTTCCTTTCCTCTTTCCCCTCGAACCTCTTCCTCTTCCATCCTTTCCTCTTTCCTCTCGGACATCTTCCTCTTCCCCTCGAACCTCTTCCTTCATTTCCTCTTTCCCCTCGAACTTCTTCCTTTCTCTCCTCTCTCCCCTCTCTTGGTCTTTCCCCCTTCTCAGTGCTTCTCTCTCTCTCTTCCTTTTCCCCCTCTTTCGCTTCCTTCCTCTCTTTTCTCGATGCCTCCCTTCCCCCCTTTCTCTTCCTCCTTCCTCATTCTTAGTGCTTATCTTCCCTCTTCCTCTTTTCTCAGTGCCTCCTTTTCCCATCTTTCTTTTTTCTCAGCACCTGTTTTTTTTTCTCCTTCTTCTCTTCCTCTTTCTCCTCTTTCGCTTCCTTCTTCTCTTTTCTCACTGCCTCCCTTCTCCTCTTCCTCTCCCTCTTTCCCCTTTCTCAGTATTTCTCCTCCCCTTTTCATCTATTCTCAGCGCTTCTTTTTCCCTCTTTCTCTTTTCTCAGTGTCCTTTTCCCCTGTTTATCTGCCTCCTTCCTCCACATCGCTTCCTTCTCTTTTCTCAGTGCTTCTCTTCCCCTCTTCCTCTTTCCTCCTCTCTTTCAACATCCTCCACTCTCCCTCCCACTTCTCCTCCTACTGCCTCCCTTCCTTCTTCCCTTCTTCTCCTCCCTCTTCCCCCTCCTTCTCTTCCCCTTCCCCACCTCTCCTCCCTCTTCTCCTTTCCCCTCCTTCTCCTCCCCCTTCCCCTTTTCCCTCCCTCTCCTCCCCCTTCCCCTTCTCCACCTCTCCTCCCTCTTCCCCTTTCCCCTCCTTCTCCTCCCCCTTCCCCACCTCTCCTCCCTCTTCTCCTTTCCCCTCCTTCTCCTCCCCCTTCCCCACCTCTCCTCCCTCTTCTCCTTTCCCCTCCTTCTCCTCCCCCTTCCCCACCTCTCCTCCCTCTTCTCCTTTCCCCTCCTTCTCCTCCCCCTTCCCCACCTCTCCTCCCTCTTCTCCTTTCCCCTCCTTCTCCTCCCCCTTCCCCACCTCTCCTCCCTCTTCTCCTTTCCCCTCCTTCTCCTCCCCCTTCCCCACCTCTCCTCCCTCTTCTCCTTTCCCCTCCTTCTCCTCCCCCTTCCCCACCTCTCCTCCCTCTTCTCCTTTCCCCTCCTTCTCCTCCCCCTTCCCCACCTCTCCTCCCTCTTCTCCTTTCCCCTCCTTCTCCTCCCCCTTCCCCACCTCTCCTCCCTCTTCTCCTTTCCCCTCCTTCTCCTCCCCCTTCCCCACCTCTCCTCCCTCTTCTCCTTTCCCCTCCTTCTCCTCCCCCTTCCCCACCTCTCCTCCCTCTTCTCCTTTCCCCTCCTTCTCCTCCCCCTTCCCCACCTCTCCTCCCTCTTCTCCTTTCCCCTCCTTCTCCTCCCCCTTCCCCACCTCTCCTCCCTCTTCTCCTTTCCCCTCCTTCTCCTCCCCCTTCCCCACCTCTCCTCCCTCTTCTCCTTTCCCCTCCTTCTCCTCCCCCTTCCCCACCTCTCCTCCCTCTTCTCCTTTCCCCTCCTTCTCCTCCCCCTTCCCCACCTCTCCTCCCTCTTCTCCTTTCCCCTCCTTCTCCTCCCCCTTCCCCACCTCTCCTCCCTCTTCTCCTTTCCCCTCCTTCTCCTCCCCCTTCCCCACCTCTCCTCCCTCTTCTCCTTTCCCCTCCTTCTCCTCCCCCTTCCCCACCTCTCCTCCCTCTTCTCCTTTCCCCTCCTTCTCCTCCCCCTTCCCCACCTCTCCTCCCTCTTCTCCTTTCCCCTCCTTCTCCTCCCCCTTCCCCACCTCTCCTCCCTCTTCTCCTTTCCCCTCCTTCTCCTCCCCCTTCCCCACCTCTCCTCCCTCTTCTCCTTTCCCCTCCTTCTCCTCCCCCTTCCCCACCTCTCCTCCCTCTTCTCCTTTCCCCTCCTTCTCCTCCCCCTTCCCCACCTCTCCTCCCTCTTCTCCTTTCCCCTCCTTCTCCTCCCCCTTCCCCACCTCTCCTCCCTCTTCTCCTTTCCCCTCCTTCTCCTCCCCCTTCCCCACCTCTCCTCCCTCTTCTCCTTTCCCCTCCTTCTCCTCCCCCTTCCCCACCTCTCCTCCCTCTTCTCCTTTCCCCTCCTTCTCCTCCCCCTTCCCCACCTCTCCTCCCTCTTCTCCTTTCCCCTCCTTCTCCTCCCCCTTCCCCACCTCTCTTACTCCTTCTTCCCTCTCCTATCTCCTTCTCTTATCCTCTCTATCCCCCCATTTCTGCTTCCTTGTCCCCTCTCCCATCTCCTGGTCTCCCCACTCCCTCTACTTCTCCCCTCTCCCCTCCCCTCTCTATTCTTCTGTTTTCTCTTTAAACTGTTTCATCTCTCCCCCCCCCCTCCTCTCTCTCTCTCTCTCTCTCCCTCTCCCCCTCTCTCTCTCTCTCTCTCTCTCTCTCTCTCTCTCTCTCTCTCTCTCTCTCTCCCTCTCCCCCCCCCCCTCTCCCCCTCTCTCTCCCTCTCTCTCCCTCCCTCTCTCTCTCTCTCTCTCTCTCCCCCCCCCTCTCTCTCTCTCTCTCTCTCTCTCTCTCTCTATATATATATATATATATATATATATATATATATATATATATATATATATATTTATTTATTTATTTATATATTCATTTATTTGTTTGTTTGTTTTATTTGTTGAACACAGGTATCCTCCACCACCGAATTTACCCCCATTTATTTACACATTTACACACGAATCTGTAAAAAAAAAATAATAATATAAAATAAAAATAAAAACTAAATCAGATAAATAAATAAATAAATAGATGTTTTCCTTATGCCATTTCCTAAGTGGCCTCAGCGCGTTTGTCCTTAAATAACCTTAATACACGAGTCTTTAATGAATGTTTATACGCCATGCGTGCATAAGCATGAAAGGCTTGATCATGCAGGTGACCGCTCAGCCAGTCATGAGCGGAACACGTGTTGAGGATTCTTAATGTGGGAGCTCCTTATGCAACACGTGTGAGTCCTTCGCAACATCACCTCTCTCGCTCTTCTCTCGCTCTTCTCTCGCTCTCTCGCTCTCTCCTCTGGGTATTTGTTTTTCTCTTTCTTTCTTTTCTCTCTCTCTCTCTCGATTTTTTTTTTTCTGGTTTCCTCACTTACTGTGTGGATAGCTTTTGCTCTCTCTCTCGTTCTTTCTTTTTTTTTCTCTCGTTTTTTTCTTTCTTTCTTTCTTTCTTTCTCTCTCTCTCTCTCTCTCTCTCTCTCTCGCTCTCTCTCTCTCTCTATCTATCTATCTCTGTGATATGGTATAATAATTATGCCATGATTATGATAATGTTTATAATGATAATAATAATGATGATGATAATGATAATAATGATGATGATGATGATGATGATGATGATAATAATAGTAATCATAATAATAATAATAATAATAATGGTATTTGTAACAGTAATAACATCTATAATAACAAGAACAATGACAATGGTAATAATAACAATATCAACAATAATAAAAACAACGCTGACATGATTGAAATGAATACTTACAATTAAAACATCAAAAGCCTTGGTAATAAAAATGAAATGCATATATCAACGGGTCATAAATGAATGCATTTCCGTCTGAGTCAACAATTACGCGAATTAGCATAAGCCCATTAATAATATTCAGTGTTGGAATTAATCGAAATCGGCCAAAATAAACAAGAGAGAAGTTAATGGACAGGAATGATAAAGAAATTCAAGGTCGGGGGAAAAATGGCGCCTTTTTGTAGATCCGACACTGATTGTTTTGTTTTGGCGTGAGTTTCTTTTCTTTTCTTTTCTTTTGTGTGTTTTTTGTTATCTCTCTTTCTGTTATATTTCTTTCTGTTTCGCTATGTTTCTGTATCACTCTATCTCCTTCTCTTACTCTGTCTACCTCTCTCTCTCTCTATCTATCTCCCTCTCTTCTTTATCTCTCTCTCCTCTTCCACCTTTTTCCCTCCTCCCCTCCTCCCCTCCAACATCCCCACCTACCCTCCCTCCCTCCCTCCCTCCCTCCCACTCCCTACCCTCTCTTAATCTCTCTCGCTCTTCCCCCTCCCCCCCCCCCCCCTCCTCTTGCCTCCTTCTGCCTCATCCAACACAGTTTGTCGACGTCCACTTGTCGAGAGTTCGCCGCAGTCATTATCTCAGTGTTTGACAATTATTAAGAAGCCCGCATATCTGTCGCGCAGATGGCAGGCTCACGCAACCCACAGAGAAGGGGAGAAGAGGGGAGGGGAGAGGATAAGAGAGAGGGAGAGAAGAGGGTTGATAAGAGAGGGGAGAGGTTGGGAAGGGAGAATGGGAGGGGGAGGGGGAGGGGGGAGAGTAGAAAGGGGGGGGGATTAGAGAGTAAAAGGGGAGAGGAGAAGGAGGGTGGGGGGAAGAAAAGCGAAAGGAGGAGGAGGATAAGAGTGGGAGAGGATGCGGAGGGGAAAAAAAGGGGAAGGAAAGAGGGAAAAAACTATATGAGAGGAAAAGAGAGAGAGAGAGAGAGAGAGAGAGAGAGAGAGAGAGAGAGAGAGAGAGAGAGAGAGAGAGAGAGAGAGAGAGAGAGAGAGAGAGAGAGAGAAGAAGAAGAAGAAGAAGAAAAAGAAAGTATAAGAGAGAGATGAAGAAAATATCTATTTATCTATTATAGCAGAGCGTGGTTTCGATCCACGGACCTCTGGGTTATGGGCCCAGCACGCTTCCACTGCGCCACTCTGCTCACATAGTCTGTTCAATTAACGCAATTGTTTTCTTATGTTCAAAAATGCATTTGGAGTGTTTCTCGCTTTCTCTCTCTTCTTGTCTCTTCTTGTCTCTTTCTCTCTCGCTCTCTCTCTCTTGTCTCTCTCTCTCTCTCTCTTAGATAAGAAAGATAAAAGGACTAAGAAAGACGAAAATATTATTGTTTTGTGTACAATTTCGTAAAATACAGGCGCGAGGGTGATACTTTTAACTTAACAAGGGCAAGAAAAGGAAAAAAAAAAGTTTTATTGTGCATATCATATTTCGGTTCTATTCGTTTTTGTAGGTGGGTGAGAGAGAGAGAGAGAGAGAGAGAGAGAGAGAGAGAGAGAGAGAGAGAGAGAGAGAGAGAGAGAGAGAGAGAGAGAGAGAGGGAGGGGGAAGAAGAGAGAGAGGGGTAGAGATAGAGAGAGAGAGAGGGGGGGGGGAGAATGAGAGGGGGAGAGATAGAGAGAGAGAGAGGGGGGGGGAGGAGAGAGAGAAAGACAGATGGATAGATAGAGAGATGGAGGGATATTGAGGGAAGGAAAAAGAGAGAGGGAAAGATGAGGGGGGGAGAGAAAGTTGAATGAAAAGAGGGAAGAGAAAGAGGGGAACAAAAAAGAAGAAAGATAAACAATGAAAGGGAATCAGAAAAGCCTCAAAAGAGAAGAAATAGGTAAGAAAAATAAGTAATTGGTAAAAATAGGTAACTTTAAGTAGTGATAATGATAATGATGATTATAATGATGAAAATCATTATAATGATAATAATAATGATAATGATAGTGACAAATTTCAGTAGTAAAGATGATACTAATGATAGCAACAGTAATAATCATAATGATATTAATGATGGGGATAA
>BOPN01001211.1:55103-57603 GCA_017312705.2 Penaeus japonicus
AGATAGATAGATAGATAGATAGATAGATAGATAGATAGAGAGAGAGAGAGAGAGAGAGAGAGAGAGAGAGAGAGAGAGAGAGAGAGAGAGAGAGAGAGAGAGAGCAGAAAAATACCAGATTTATCACAGAGAACATAACACAGATCATTAAATGTATTATAGTCTAGATATACGTCAGTTTATAGCACCATCTTCTTGGGTGAGGGGGTAGGGGTGAGGGGAAGGGGTAGTGGTGGAGGGATTTTAGAGGGAGGTCGGGGGAAAAGGGAAAGGGAGAGGGAGCAGGGGGGGGGGGATGGGGACGGGTAATAAACATAATCAGTTACTCCATAACAACAAGATTCAGTCATTCAATTATATGCCATTCAAAATTCAAAGATCTTTCTATCAATTAAAGCTGAGTGAATTCACTAAAGACTTCTCTATCTATGAGAACGGAGAAAATTCACTACTTTTTCTATCTATCAGAGCAGAATGGCATCACAGATTTTTCTAGCTATTAGAGCAGAATGGAATCACAGATTTTGAATTCTCAAAAGATCTTTCTATCAGAGTAGAATGAATTCACGAGAGAACTTTGAATTCACAAAAGATCCTTCGATCTATCAGAGCAGAGTGAGTTCACAAAAGATCTTTCTATCTATCAGAGCAGATTAAATTCACGAAAGATCTCAATTTATTTATGCGAGCAGAGTGGCGCAGTGGAAGCGTGCTGGGCCCATAACCCAGAGGTCCGTGGATCGAAACCACGCTCTGCTATAATAGATAAATAGATATTTTCTTCATCTTTCTCTTATACTTTCTTCTCTTTCTCTCTCTTCTTTTCTCTCTCTCTCTCTCTCTTCTTTTCTCTCTCTCTCTCTCTCTCTCTCTCTCTCTCTCTCTCTCTCTCTCTCTCTCTCTCTCTCTCTCTCTCTCTCTCTCTCTCTCTCTCTCTCTCTCTGTGCTGATGTTATTAGTAATGATAACGATGATGATAATTATAATGATAAGAATAATGATGGTAATGATGGTGATAATGACAATAATAATGATAATGATAGTAGTAGCAATAATGATGATGATGCTAAAATAATAATAATAGTAATAATGATCGTAAAAGCAATGATAATGATAATTATCATCATCATCATGATAACGATAATGATAATGAAGATATGACCGTAATGAAAATAATGATAGCAACGTCAATGATGACCAGCATGATAATAATGATAGAAATCATGATAACAGTAATAACGATAACGATATTGATAACGATAATGATGATAATAAAAATTACAATAATGACGATAATAAAAAGGATGATAACAACAACAACAATAATAATACCCGTGATAATGATAATAATGACAAAAATAACGATAAATCATCACCATCATCATTATTAACGAAAAAAAAAAAAAAAATTGAAAACACAAAACTAAAAAAATATATAATATACACCAGCGGGAAATGCCTCTCCAGAAATGAGAGAAAATTAATTAGTAATCAATTGAGTCTAATTAATCAACACAACTTGATACAAAGGAAGAAGAAGAAAGGATAAAGGAGGGAGTTGGGGTAAAGTGGAAAAAAAAAAATGTTGCAAGGATTATTAAAAATTATTATTAATAATTATAATGTTAATTAAATGTTGCAAGGATTATTAAAAATTATTATCAAAAATTATAATGTTAATTAAATGTTGCAAGGATTATCAAAAATTATTATTAAAAAATATAATGTTAATTAAATGTTGCAAGGATTATTAAAAATTATTATTAAAAATTATAATGTTAATTAAATGTTGCAAGGATTATTAAAAACTATTATTAAAAAATATAATGTTAATTAAATGTTGCAAGGATTATTAAAAATTATTATTAAAACTTATAATGTTAATTAAATGTTGCAAGGATTATTAAAAATTACAAGGATTATTTAAAACTGTTGCAAGGATTATTCGTTTGCAACAAGTCGTAGTCTTTGGGGGTATTCCTTAGGATGAAAACCATACTGGTGGAGTAGGATGATTATAGTAATAATTATAACCAGGATGATAAAAATGATAATGGCAATGATAATGATAAGATGTATACACTTACACAAACACACACACACGTACACACACTCATGTATACACACACATACGAAAACACACACGTATGTACACAAACACACACACACACTCATGTATACACACTTACACAAACACACACACACAAAAACACACACGTATGTACACAAACATGCACACACACTCATGTGTACACACACACACAAACACACACACAAAAACAAACACGTATGTACACAAACACGCACACACACTCATGTATACACACATACACAAACGCACACGCACGAAAATACACACGTATGTACACAAACACACACACACACATATAAACAAACACAAAAACACACACAAAAACACACACTCTCACGCATATAGACAAACACACACACACACATACAAACAAACAAACAAACACAAACACACACACACACACGATTA
>BOPN01001211.1:72603-80103 GCA_017312705.2 Penaeus japonicus
TCTTGTTTTTTTCTCTCCTCTTCCTCCCTCCTCTCTCTCTCTCTCTCTTTCTCTCTTCTCTCCCTCTCTCTCTCTCTCTCTCTCTCTCTCTCTCTTCTTCTTCTTCTTCTTCCTCTCTCTCTTCTTCTTCTTCTTCTCTCTCTCTTCTTCTTATATATATATATATATATATATATATATCTATATATCTATATATATATATATATATGTATATATATATATATATATATATATATATATATATATATATATATATATATATATATACATATATATATATATATATATATATATATATATATATATATATATATATATATATATATATATATATATATATAGAGAGAGAGAGAGAGAGAGAGAGAGCGAGATAGATAGATAGATAGATAGATAGATATATATATATAGATAGATAGATAGATAGATAGATATAGATAGAAAGAGAAAGATATAGATAGATAGATAAATAGATAGAGAGATACATAAAGAGAGAGGCCCGGTGGGTCACGGGAGGACCAAGCAGAGGCGGAGGGAGGGGGACAGGTGAGGAGGGAGGGGGAGGGGGTAGGTGGGTCGCCCCCCGGCAAAACATTACTCCGTCCCGACAACCTCTGAGGCTACTTCACTGTTATTAGTCTTTGTTACTCGGACACTGGAGGGCTACCTGAGGTCCCCCGGGGGGTGGGGTAGGGTGGGGGGTAGGGGAAGGGTAGGGCGGGAGGGCGGGAGTGGGGGGGGGTAGGAGGAGGGGAAGGGTAGGGCGGGAGGGTGGGAGTGGGGAAGGGGAAGGAGGGAGGGAGGGGAAGGGTAGGGAAGGAGGGGGGGTAGGGTGGGGGTGAGGGAGGGAGGGGAAGGGTAAGGAAGGAGGGGGGGTAGGGTGGGAGGGAGGGAGGGAGGGAGGGAGAGCGCTCGCTGGTTGAAGGTTACGTTTAACAGGAGGGGGAAGGGGAAGGGATGGGAGGGGGGTTAGGGGCGAGGGGGATTTGAAAAGGAGGGAAGGAGGAGGAGGGGGGGTTATATAAGGAATAGGGATTTGTTTTTTTATTATCTTTATCGCCGTTCTCATCATAGTATTATCATTATTATCATTATTTATGTAAAAAAAAAAAAAAAAAATCTTATACACGTATCTGTCGCAGTGTGCATGACTGTGCATTTGTGCATGTGGACACGTATATGTCATCTCCTCCCCCCCTCATCCTCCCCTCTTCCCCTCTTCCCCTCTCCTTCCTTCCGCCTCCAACTCCTCTTTTCTCTCCTCCTCCTCTTCTTTTCCTCCGTTCTTCCTTCTCTCCATCCTCTCTCTCACTCGCTTCTCTCTTTCTCCTTCCTCTTCTCTTCCTCTCCTTCCATCCCTCTTGTCCCTCCCTCCCACCTTTCCTCCCATTCTTCGCTCCCTCCCAACTTCTCCTTCCTCTCCCCTCCTCACCTCTCCTATCCCCCTTCCTCCCATGCTTCCTCATCCCTCCCTCCCTCCCTCCTTCCCTCCCTCCCTCCCTCCCCTCCAACCTCCCTCTCGTCTCTTCGTCCCCTTCCCCCCCCCCTCCTTCTCTCCCTCCCGACTTTGTCCGATGAACCGGAAACTCTTCCTGCACCCCGCCACCTCCCTCCACATCCCTGCCTTCCCTCCACAACCCTTCTTCCCCTCCTCCCTCCCCTACTCACCCTCCACCCCCTCCCTTCTTCTCCTCTCCCCTTCTCTCCTTTCCTCATCCCTCCCTCCCCTCCACATCTCACCCCTCCACATCCCTCCCTCCCTTCCCCTCCCCTCCCATCCCTCCTCCCTCATCCTTCCCCTCCCCTTCAATCCTTCCCCACCCCTTCACATCCCTCCCCTCCACCCCTCCTCATCCCATCCCTCCCATCCTTCCCCTCCCATCCCTTCCCCTCCCCTCCCCTCCTTCCCCTCCCCTCCCCCCCTTTCCCTCCCTCAAGCCACCGAGAGAGAGAGAGAGAGAGAGAGAGAGAGAGAGAGAGAGAGAGAGAGAGAGCGAGAGAGCGTAATGACGTCATCAGCGCTTCTTCGAATTTGTTGATACAGCGTGAATGACATTTAATTCTTAGTCTTTTCTTTTTTTTTTATCTATTTCTCAAGTAAAAGTGACTATTGATTTTGTTATTACCATTTTTTTTTCTTTTTCTTAACGTGACTTTTGATTTTATTATTATTTAAGTTTTTTTTTTTCAAGTGACTGTTGATTTGCTATTAACATTTTTCTTTTTTTTTCTTAAAGTGACTTCGACTTTATTATTGATGAAGTTTTTTTTTATCTTTTTTTTATCTTTTTTTTAGATCTTTGATAAGTTAGTTGATCTATTTATAAGTTTATTCGTTTGATTTTATGAATGTTTAACTTGTTTTATCCTTATTTTAATATCATTGTTACTATAATGATTATTATCATTCTTATCAAAAGAATTGTGATTATCATCATAGAATTATGATAATTACATTAATAAAAGTAGTAGTGCTATTATTACCATCATAATTGTTTTGCATTATTATAATCATCATTATTATTGTTGTTATTACTATTATTAATAATATTATCATTATCATTATTATTATTATCATTATTATTATTATTATCATTATCATTGCTATTAATATCTTCATTATCGTTATTATTATTATTATTATTATTAATATTATTGTCATTATTATCATTATTGTTATTATTATTATTATTATTATTATTATCATATTGTTATTATTATTATCATTATCATCATTATTATCATTATCATCATAATTATTATCATAATTGTTATATCATCATTTTGTCCCTATCATTATTCTATTATATTATTGTCATCATTATCATCACCATGATTACGACTATTAGAATTATTAATATCATAACCATTACAATTATCATCAGCAGTAGTAATATTATAATTATCATTATCATTATTAAATATTATTATTTTTTCTTAGTTCATATCCCATGATTAAGAACATATAGGGACTCCCAAGAATAACTAATGAATTCTGACTTATGAGTGAGTGAGTAAAAGTTAGAACACAGAAAGTACACTCCACGACCCTTTTTTCATAGGGAGTGGAGGGGGCGGAGGGAGAATTTAGGGTACGCCAAAACACACGCGTTGTGCATACGTGCCTCTTAAACATTGTTGTTAGCTCCCAATCCTGCATATTCCCCCCTCCCCCTTCCTCATCTCTCCTCGTCTCTCTCTCCTCCTCTCTCTCTCTCTCTCTCCTTCCCTCTCTCTTCTTCCTCTCTCTTCTCTCTCTCTCTCTCTCTCTCTCTCTCTCTCTCTCTCTCTCTCTCTCTCTCTCCCTCTCTCTCTCTCTCTCTCCCATTGTCTCCCTCTTTCCACTTGTTATCGCCCCCCTTACTACCCCCTCCCTTCCTTTCGTCCCGTCCTCCCCTCTCCCTCCCCGCCACCTCTCCACCTCTCCACCTCTGAACTCCCAACTCCACCTTCCACCTCTCCACCTCTCCACTCCCACTCCACCTTTCCACCTCTCCATCTCTCCACTCCCACTCCACCTTTCCACCTCTCCACCTCTCCATCTCTCTACCCCCTCTCCACTCCCTCTACCTCTCCACTCCCTTTACCTCTCCACCTTTCCACCTCTCCATCTCTACACTCCCTCTCCACCTTTCCACCCCCTCCATCCTTCCACTCCCTTTACCTCTCCACCTTTCCACCCCTCCACCTCTCCATCTCTCCACTTATCCAACCTTCCAACCCCCCCTTCCACTCCTCCATCTTACCACCTATTTAACCGCACTCCCTCAATTTCCACAAACCGCATTAGTAACCTTTGAGAATATTTAACTTATTGTATTGTAAGACCTTCCTTTTACCTTTAGGTCATGGGGGTGTGAGGGGGGGGGGCTTGAAATGGGGGAGGGGAGGATGAGACTGAAGAAAGGGGAAGGAGGAGGAAGAGGAAGAGGTAGACGAGGGGGAGACGATGAACAGGGGAGAAAGAGAGAGAGAGAGAGAGAGAGAGAGAGAGAGAGAGAGAGAGAGAGAGAGAGAGAGAGAGAGAGAGAGAGAGAGAGAGAGAGAGAGAGTGAGAGAGAGAGATAGATAGATAGACAGATAGATAGATAGATAGAGAGAGAGAGAGAGAGAGAGAGAGAGAGAGAGAGAGAGAGAGAGAGAGAGAGAGAGAGAGAGAGAGAGAGAGAGAGAGAGAGAGAGAGAGAGAGAGAGAGAGAGAGAGAGAGAGAGAGAGAGAGAGAGAGAGAGGGAGAGAGAGAGAGAGAGAGAGAGAGAGAGAGAAGGAGGGAGAGAAGGAAGGAGAGAAAGAAGGAAAGAAAGATAGATAGATGGATGGATAGATAGATAAATAGATAGATGAATAAATAGATAGATAGATAGATAGATAGATAGAGAGAGAGAGAGAGAGAGAGAAAGAGAGAGAGAGAGAGAGAGAAGGAGGGAGAGAAGGAAGGAGAGAAGACACACGGGTATTTTCGTACCGTGACTCGGCGTTACTGGCTGGTAATGTACTGACATTCCCTCGCCCTCCCCCGCCCCCTTTTCGTTCCCTTCCACCATTTCGTTCCTTCTCCCTCCCTCCCCCTTCTTCCCTGCCCCTCCTCTCCCTCTTTCACGCCTCCCGTATGCAGCTTCGCTCCCGCTTTTTCTCTCCCCTCCCTCTCTTTCTCTCTCCTCCCTCTCTTTCTCTCTCCTCCCCTTATTATTGCTTCTCATCATTATCATCATTATTATTATCATCATTATCACTATTATTATCATCATTATCATTATTATCATGCTACTGATTGTCATCATTATTATCATCGTTGTTATCTTAATAATTAGTCTTATCATTATTATCATTATCATTACTATTATCAATGCTATCATCATTATCATCATCATTACTAGCATCAATATCATCATCATCATTATCATCATCATCATCATTATCATCATCATCATCATTATCATCATCTTTATCATCATCATCATTATTATCATCATCCTTATCATCATCATCATTATCATCATCATCATGTCATTATATTCTGATAATCGAATTTCCTCTACTTCCCTTTTCTTAATGAAATATTATATCTATTATCCATTATATCTCTTATGATGATTGGCAATCTGTTAACAATCATCACTAATCTGTCAACCAGTTATCCGTTGTCAATCATCACCATCAGTCAATCTGTTAAGCTGTCATCACTAATCTGTCGGTATGTCACAACTATCATCACTATCTTGTCGACCTGTCATCAGTCACCACAAACCTGTCAACCTGTCATCACTAATCTGTCAATATGTCACCAATCATCACTATCTTGTCAAGTTGTCATCAGTCACCACAAACCTGTCAACCTGTCATCACTAATCTGTCAATATGTCACCAGTCATCACTATCTTGTCAAGTTGTCCTCGTCAACCTGTCAAGTACATTTTCGCTTTGATTAAAAAGTCCATTTCTATTTCTTTTGTTTATTCTATTGTTCCCCTTCCATTCCCTCCGTTCCCCCTCTCCCCCACCCCCTTACCACCCCCTTCTCCAACTCCCCTCCCCCCCTCCTCCTCCTCCTCATCCGCTCCTCATATTCCTTCCTTTGGCAACCTCATAAACCACGCCTTCATTATTCGCCTTTCCTTCTCCTTCATTCCACACTCTCCTTATTCCTGCCTCATACTCCCTCATTCTTTCACTCATCCTCATCTTTAATTACACTCCTTAACCTTTCATCATCTTTCCTCACACTCCCTCACTCTCCTTCACACTCCCTCACTCTCCTTCACACTCCCTCACTCTCCTTCACACTCCCTCACTCTCCTTCACACTCCCTCACTCTCCTTCACACTCCCTCACTCTCCTTCACACTCCCTCACACTCCTTCTGCTTTCGACACCCTTCCTCATTCTCCCTCATAGTCGCTTTACCTTTCCTCGCCCTTCCTCACACTCCTTCAATTCTCCTCATCTTTCCTCACACTCTCTTACACTCCCTCACCACTTCCCTCACACTCCCCCTTTACACTCCTCACACACCTTCCTCAATCTCCCCTCACCCTTCTCTCACACTATCTTTACTCCGATCCCCTCCTCCCCCTAACTTCCATACCCTGCAACTCCTCCTCCTCCTCACACCACCCCCCTCTCCTAACCTCACACTCTTCCTCCCCCTCCCCCCTCACCTCTCTCCTCACCTCACACCCCTCCCCCTCCTTCCACTCCCTCCCACCCCTCCTTCCACTCCCTCCCCCCTCTTCCTCTTCCTCCTCCCCTCTCTCCCCCTCCACCCCCTCCTTCCCTTCCTCCCCCTCCTCCCCCTCCCCTCCCCCTCCCTCCTCCCCCTCCCCCTCCCCCCCTCCTCCCCCCTCTCCCCGACGTCGCCATAACAACCAGAATTGAAGACTCTCAAATGAGGCGAAACGTGAGTGAGTCCAACAGCAGGTGTGGGGGAGGGGGGAGGGAGGAGGGGGTGAAATGGTTGATGGCGGGGGAAGGGTCGAGGTGGATGAAGCGGAGGAGGGGGGGGAGGACGGAAGGGGTGAGGGGATGAAGCGAGGCGAGGGGGTGGGGGTAAATGGTAAGGTAGAGGGGGAGGAGAAGGGGTGGGAGGGAGGGAGAAAGGGGGGAGAGGGGGAAAAGAAGGGGTGGGAGGGAGGGAGAAAGGGGGGAGAGGGGGAAAAGGAGGAGTGGGAGGGGGAAGAGAGAGGGGGTATGAGGATAGGATAGGATAGGAGGAAGGGAGGAAGTGGAGGAAGAGGATGAGAAGGAATAAGAGGAAGAGGAAGAAGAGAAAGAAGAATAGGAAGAAAAGGAGGAGGAAGAGGAAAACAAAAAGTAGAAAAGGGATGAGAAGAAATAGAAAAAAAAAAGAAAATAAGAAGGAAAAAGCAGAAAGGGAAGAGGCAGAAAGAGGCCGATTGGAGTAGGAGTAGGAGTAGGAGGAGAAGGAGGAGCATTTAGAGGAAGAGCTGAAGGAGAAACAGGAGTTGGAGGAGCAGGTAGAGGAGTATGAGTAGGAGTATGAGTAGGAGTATGAGTAGGAGTATGAGTAGGAGTAGGAGCAGGTAAGCAAGCGGAGGAAAGGAGGAGCAGGAGGAGGCGGTGGAGAGGCAGGAGTAGGAAGAGGAGTAGGAGTAGGAGTAGAAGCAGGAGTAGGAGAAGAATCAGTAGTAGGGGTAAGAGGAGGGGGAGAGGAAGGAGGGGGAGAGGAAGGAGGGAGAGGGAGGGGTAGAAGAGGAGGGGGCGGGGAAGGAAAGAGAGGTAGAAGAGGAGGGAGGGGTAGAAGAGGAGGGGGCGGGACAGGAGGGGGAGAGGAAGGACGGAGGGGGAGGGGTAGAAGAGGAGGGGACGGGGCAGGAGGGAGGGGAAGGGGAAGAAGGGAGGAGAGAGGGAGAGGGCGAAGCGAGGCGGTCAGTGGCAACAGCAACCCCCCGAGGGCACGCCAAGCCGGTAAAGTTCCTCGAAGGAGTTTCTTTGTCTCAGAAGACGCCAAGAGAGTCACCCCCTTCATTTTCATTTTCTTTTTTCTTC
>BOPN01001211.1:85103-92603 GCA_017312705.2 Penaeus japonicus
AATTCCTGTCCCTTATTTTTTTACGGCCCTGGAACCACGTTTCGGAAAGAAGGATAATGATGAGGATGAGGATGGTAATAGTAATATTAATGATAATGAGGATGAGGATAATAGTGATGATAATGATAATGATAGTAATGATAATGATATTAATAATGATAGTAATAATGATGATGATAATAAGGACAATAATGATAATGATGGTAACAATAATAGTAATGATAATGAGGATAAGGACAATAGTGATGATAATAATAATGATAGTAATGATGATGATGATAATAATGTAGATGATAATAGTAAGAATAATGATAATGCTAATGATACTAATAATAATGATGATGATAATAAAAATAATATGATATGATATAATAATATACCAGTATGAAATAATAATAGTAATAATGATAATGACGATGACAATAATCATAATAACGATAACGATAAACATAATAATAATAATAATAATAATAATAACATGAATAATGATAATAACGATAATAACAATAATACAATGAAGATGACGACAAAAATAACAACAAAAACCATACCAAATTAACGAGTAATTATCGGCCTTTGGCACAGCCTCATTACTCACATTCTGTCCCCATTTATTACACAGGCACCAGAGTTAACCACAGGATCATTATATATTCAAGCGAGAGAGAGAGAAAAAAAACGGTATTTCTGACATAACTCTCAAATTTCTTTCTGGTATTTCCGCTGACTTCGAGATTAATGTGTCTTTTAAGATCTTTTTAATAAGTTTTATTTTTTATTTTTTATTTTTTTGTAATAATTATTATTATTATTATCATTATTATTATTAAAATCTATCTGTCGAAATATTTATCTGTTTGTTTGGCTACTTATTTATATTCATTCCGATCTTTAAATTAGTCTGTCTATTTATTTATCTACCTGTTTTTCTACCCAACTAACTATCTATCTATCTATTTATCTATCTATCTATATAAATATATATGTATATGTATATATGTGTGTGTTTATGGTTATGTGTGTGTGTGTGTGTGTGTGTGTGTGTGTGTGTGTGTGTGTGTGTGTGTGTGTGTGTGTGTGTGTGTGTGTGTGTGTGTGTGTGCGTGTGTGTGTGTGTTTTTACCTACCCAACTATCTTTTTATCCCTGTATCTTTTTCGGTAGATGGAAAGATAAAAAGCTTAAACGCGTAGACAGACAGATGGGGAGACAGATAGAAAGACAGAGACAGACACGTATGCAAATTGATACATAAACATAATACATCAAGACTACAGATGTATCTCCATGTATCATTTACATGTCAGTATCTCACACTACCTGTTTATCTGTTCCCTTATCTCTTTCCCTCGGCGCCACGTGCATTTAAAAGACATTAACAGGAAGGACTAAATACTTACTGTTTCCTTACGGCCGTTTTCAAAGGCCCGGGCAGGAAGCGACCGCGACACTTGTGGTGACTTGTGGTGACGGGGTATGGTGTTAGGGTTTATGGTGTCGCAACTCCACCGCATGCACCCCCTTAGGCACACTCACTGGTAGTGCTAAGACCCTTAGTTTTTTTCCCCCTTGAGAATGATAGTGAAGTTTTTTTGTTTTGTTTTTTTAGGATGAGAAGTATTTTCGAGTTGGTGAGGTGTTGTTGTTGCTGTTTTTGTTGTTGTTATTGTTGTTGTTAGTGTTGTTGTCGTTGTTTTTATTAATGTTTGTCTATTTGACTGTGTATATTCATTCGTTTTCGTTAAATGATAATCATTTTCTATCGATTTTTTCAATAAAAGATATATTACGAAAGTAGATCATCATTGCATAAAAAAGGATAAATAAAAAAGGGAGCTTCACATATCCCCCTTTTGGTTAACCCAGCCTCTCAAAGACAACCAGGAAAAGGAAAGGGGAAGGAAACCAATCATATGCCAGTGTTAAACAGGTGGCACTGGAACTAGACCACACACCAGACGAGGAGGCATCAAGTTGAACTATATATAGGTGGTGTGGTGGTATAGCTCATGTATTGTTAGATACTTATGCCTACGTATGCTAAATAAGGCTGTGCGTGTGTGTGTGTGTGTGTGAGAGAGAGAGAGAGAGAGAGAGAGAGAGAGAGAGAGAGAGAGAGAGAGAGAGAGAGAGAGAGAGAGAGAGAGAGAGAGAGAGAGAGAGAGAGAGAGAGAGAGAGAGTGAGTGAGTGAGTGAGAGAGAGAGAGAGAGAGAGAAAGTAAGTATATATGTGTATATGCAGAATAAAACGCAAAGCAAACACCGAGAAGCAAGATAGCGTAAGGCCATTACAGCGCATATTGGGAGGCCACAGAACAATTTCTTCAGAGCGCGGTTTCGCCCGAGGCCACAAAAAAGCGGGCCAGTGCCAGGGCAAGGCGGGCGAGGGGAGGAGGGGGGGGGGGGTGGGAGGGCCACAGGGGTCGGCCATATATCAGCTCAGATGGTGCGTGAGTGCCGCTGTCAGGGGGGCTCTGGGGGAGGAGGGGTATAGGGGAAGTGGGGGAGAGAAGGGATAGGGGGGGTTGGGAGAAGGGTCTGGGGAAGGGGGGGGGGGGGGGTGGTTAGGGTGGTTCTGGGGTTCTGGGGGGGGGGGGGGGTAGGGTAAGGGAGCTGAGGGTAGAAGGTCGGGGTAGGGCAGGCATGCACCACTTACGACTGTATCCAAAGCTAGCTATTATTGTGACCGAGTCTGTTTGTAGAAAGGGGGTGCTGCCTGCTTGACTGCTTGCTTTCGGCCAAACACCCGGCTCGTCGCGCTGTGCCTGCTTGCAACGAATCGTATAATGCACTGGCCATTTGCAACGGAGTGCAGGAGATTCTGCTTGCGATAGAGCGCTCATTTGCTTCTGATAAGTGCCCATGTGTAGGAAAAAAAATCAGAAATTTACATACATGCAACTGTTCATTATAGAATGACCCCCTTGTCGGTGAAGTAATTCTTTTCATGATTATATTGCTTGCTTGCTTGCTTGCGATGTTATCTATGTGCCAATTTGAATGGTCTTACATCTCTCTCTTTAGTCTTGGCGTAAGGGAATAAGAATGCGGAGCGCGATTCGCCATTATCCAACAACAGAACCAAGGAAGCAAAGTCCCTCGATGATCACTATATTATGCAAACTGTCGGCGTTATCATCTGTCATAACAAAGTTGCAAGATACCGTCTCTGGCTGGTCTTAAAGTCTGCCTATTTTACATAGCATCGTCGAATATAGATAGTCTTTAATTCCCCCCCTCTTACTTGGGTCACGAGCATGATAATAATAATAATAAAGCGTGGGGCCTTTTGTGTCATAAACGAACCAAAACAAATGCTATCTATAATCCCCCTCATCGGGCGATGAAACGAGACCCAAAACACAGATAGACGCATTCGAATCTACGTCTCACGAACGCATACGAACGCATGCATACCCATGAGCGTCAACGCACGTACGTAAACAAAAAACACGTGAGAGAGCAAAAACTAATTTATAAAAGAGTTGGTTCAAGACTTAGAGAAGGGGAAGGAGGAAGGGAAAGGAAGAAAAAAAATTGAGTCAGACAAGATAAAAGGACAAGTAATAGCGATATTAGACGGATGGTCGAGAGAGAGAGAGAGAGAGAGAGAGAGAGAGAGAGAGAGAGAGAGAGAGAGAGAGAGAGAGAGAGAGAGAGAGAGAGAAAGACTTTTAACAATTACAGTATCCCAAAAAGTACGAAAGCCAGAAGACGTTAATAAAAGTAACAGATAAGATAGGTCAAATCACAACCAATTAGTAATCGATATAGCATGAAAAAATCTAAAAGAATTTAAAGGGAAAGCGAGAAGGCAATAAAGAGAGGCACTTAGTAACAGGTGCAAAGGCAATTAGTGGTCGTAGAGTGAGGGAACGAACACATGTTAGTTTAGCTCATTAAAAATTCACATTCCGAATTGAGAAGTAAAAGAAAACTGATACATGCGGAGACGAACGAAGGGAAGATAAGAATACGAAAATAGGGAGATATAAACTTTTAATAAAAGGTGGGAGGAGGAAAGAAGGAAAAAATATACACGATACAGAAAGTTATCAAACTCTAAATGTACAACAAGAGAAAGAGAAGAAGACGAAGATGAGAAGGGAATAAGAAGAACGCAAGAAAGGGAAACAGAGGAGGGAAAAGAGAAGAGGGGAAAACAGAAAAGGAAAATAGAAAGAAAAAGGGAAAGAGAGAAAAAGAGAAAAGGGAACAAGAAGAACGCAAGAAAGGGAAACAGAGGAGGGAAAAGAGAAGAGGGGAAAACAGAAAAGGAAAATAGGAAGAAAAAGGGAGAGAGAAAAAGAGAAGGAGGGGGGGTACTGTCGCCTGCGGGCTGACTGATGTCCCGTACACTCAGTTTACATGTAAGTGGCCAAAGTTTGAGCTGTCGCTGACCTTTTTGTGGTTGACCCCGGCCGTTCTGGGTCACCCCCGGCTTGATCTCGGTATTTTCCAATTTCTCCGGGTCACATGTGTTATCAGGTCACAGCGGGATGAGGCGCCCACGGTTTTGAATGGCTTTGCGAAAAGAAAATTATTATGAGAATGAGCATTTTTCGTTTTTTCTCTTTGCTTTTTTTCTCATTTCTACTTCATAATCTTTCTCTCCTCTTCTTTTTCCTTCTTCTTCTTTATCATTCTTCCTGTTCTTCTGATTTTATCATTATCATTATTATTATCATTATTATTGTTGTTGTTGTTATTATTATTATCATTATTATTATTATTATTGTCATTATTATTATTATTATCATTATTATCATTATTATCATTCTCATCATTATCATCATCATCGGTATAATTTTTATCATTATTATCATAATTATCATTATTATCATTATCATCATTATCGGTATCATTATTGTAATTATTATTATTATTATTATTATTATTATTATTATTATGATCATTATTATAATTTTCATCATTATTCATATTGCTCTTATTATTGTTCTCCTTCTTCTTCTTCTTCTTCCTTCCTCCTTTTCCCCTTCTTCCTCATCCTCATCCTCATCCTTAACCTCATCCTCCTATTCCCATTCCTTTATCTTCCTCTCTTCCTCCTCCTCATCCTCCTTACTTGTCTTCTTCCCTTACTTCTTCTACCTCTTCTTTGGGAACAAGTGCAACCCTGTGAAGTGTGAAAATGGGTGGCCTTCTTTTAGTGCTTGAGAAATTAATTGGATTGTCAAATGAGAAAATATTTCTGTGATTTATAGATCGTTACTCTAAGTATTCAGAAGTGTGTTGGATTTATAATATTTGCTTAAATGCAAGTGAAAATAGAGCTGCAGAAAAGTGCGCTAGTTCCATTAGAATAATTATATATAATGTGATCTAAAAGACAGTGGTTATGCGCATTTATAAATATTAAACGCCAGCCATGCCTACGTATTCCCGAGATTGTTAAAACACTTAAACCACATTTATCCCTAAAAAGCAAACTATAATCTTCATATCCTTAATAAATAAAAAATACAATTCTATGTCTGAAACTATTTTTTAAAAGTTATTCCACTGGCACTCTCCCGTGACCGGTCTCTATGACGTAAATTAGTTATGTGGCTAAGGCAGAGACCAAGTTAATTAGTTATTGGAGGCTAAACTCACAGATTTATGTCGGGTCTCGTTAACCGCGCTGCCTCGATGGTAACCCAACCCGACACCCGACTCCCCCTTCGCAGCTCGCGCCTCCCGGACACCGCACTGACTCCGACTTCGGCTTCGATTGTCATGGGAATGATTGGCATTCTTATTGTATATGAGTTTCTTTTAATCTGCGTTTTTGTTGGATTTGCTTACTTGTTTGTTAAATATCGTTGTTGATTTATAGTGATTCGTATAGTTTTATGAAAAAAGTCGATGAACTTTCCTGATCACTAACGAAGAGACGAAACAAAGGAAAATCGAAGGGGAAAAATGGTGTACTTGCGTAGCTCACGGCGACATTCCAATCCCATTTATGATCCTACAACGAACCATTCGAATGCGAACCGCGGGGTGTAAAATGGAACCTAAGGGTGGCAGCGAGGATGCCAGGTTCATCCAGGGAATGAAACGCCGTCGCTTTATTACCCCCTAGATCCACCGTGCAAAGAGGGAGACGAGACGGCACTCCTGGAGAAATACGTGGAAGTGTTGCCTCGCTGTCTCCTCCCTCGCCGCCATTGTTTTACTGACTCTTCTTATTCGCACTGCTCTTCTTCTTGACCCGTTTCATATTGTTATTATTCGCACTGCCTTTCTTCTTGACCCGTTTCATATTGTTATTATTCGCACTGCCTTTCTTCTTGACCCGTTTCATATTGTTATTATTCGCACTGCTTTTCTTCTTGCCCCGTTTCATATTGTTATTATTCGCACTGCTCTTCTTCTTGACCCGTTTCATATTGTTATTATTCGCACTGCTTGCTTTATTCGCACTGCTTACGATTTCTTTTTCTGTGATAGTGCGAATTGTGAATATTGTCTTTGTCTCTTCGTTGTCTTTTTTATTTGTGTGTGTGCGCTCTATTTCTCTCGCAGCCATTTTTAAGCATTATTTGTGTGTCATCCCATGTGTTTTCTATCTGGTTGATATTATACTTGAGTTGTAATTTGTGTTGAGGTGGTGAGGGAAGGTCTCTTTGGTGTGTGCATGTGTTTATTGCAAAGACGGACGACCTGGAAGTAATTTCACGGCTATGAAATCGAGGAGTGAAAGCATGTAAGTTGTGCGTGTATATGATTGTATGCACGTGTGTGTGTTTATGCGTGTGTGTATTTATGTGTGTGTGTGTGTTTATGCGTGTGTGTGGGTGTGGGTGGGTGGGTGTTTGTGTACATGCATGTTTAAACAAAATAGTTGTTTCCATTGATAAATCACACATATGCGTGTTCAGGGGTCTTTATTTAGGTATGTGTGCCAAATGACTAATATTCTCCGTGCATTGCAGAGACCTCCTCCTGGGACCCCACGGCGAGGCCTCCGTCATGTCGCACCACTTCGACCCGACCGGCCACGACATGCGCGCCATGTACGTCGCCAAGATGACCTACGACCCCACCAAGATGGGCTACGACCCGACCAAGATGGGCTACGACCCGAGCCTGGGGAGCATGGCCCCCCGACACAACATGATGAAGCCCGAAATGTTGGCGCAGCACCTGAAGCCCGACGCGACGTCCCTCCTGCACCACTTCCCCAACATGGCCGCCGCCGCCGCCGCCTCCTACTCCTACCCGGGCTACGACCCGTCGGCGCTGCAGGCCGTCACCACGGCGGTGCACCAGGAGATGTGAGGCAACGGGGCCGCGCCGACCAGAGGCGAGTCCTGGCGAAGGACTTGGTGAAACAGGCAAACTAGCTACCATGTGCGACGAGGACTTTCCGTAGGATATCGGTTACCCGTCGGTTACTCTGTGACGATCACTCCTGGCGCTAGGAAAGGGGAAGGATCTGTGGAACCGTGAGGATACGTTATCCTTTTCGTTTTAAGTGTGAGTCCCTCTCGAG
>BOPN01001211.1:137603-142549 GCA_017312705.2 Penaeus japonicus
GACAACAATAAAGTCGGCAAACGGCATTCCCAATTTGCATGAAGAACCAGCACTTTGCAAGAGACAAGTGCAACACCGATCACACACACACGACGCACAGACGAAGTTGAAAAAAAGTGAAAGATCAAATGAATGACTAGTTCTCACGCCTCGATCAGACAGACCTCACGCATGGCAACTCCCTCTTCGCAGTCGGATCTCGGACCAATGAACACCCTCGGCTGTTGCTTGATGTTGAAAAGGATTTTGCAAATGGGGACGTCAAGAGGAACACTGACTGGAGGCGAAAAAGGCGAGTCAACCACGCTGCCTCTGGAAAGGGGGGTGGGGGGGCAGAAAGGGAGGGGGAGCGAACATCTCATTGGGATCGATCGGTGGACGTCCTCCTCCTCCTCCTTTTCCTCCTCCTCCTCTTCCTCCTCCTCTTCCTCATTCTTCTCCTCCTCCTCCTTCTTCTCCTCCTCTTCCTCCTTCTTCTTTTCCTCCTCCACCACCACCACCCCGTTCCTCAACTTACTCTTGCTCCTTATCCTCCTTATGTTCCTCCTCCGCCACTTCCTCCTCCTCCTCCGCCACTTCCTCCTCCTCCTCCCCCTCCCCCTCCCCCCTCCCCCTCCTCCTTCTCCACCCTCTCCCTCTCCCTCTCCCTCTCCTCCTCCACTACTTCCTCCTCCTCCTCCTCCCTCCTCCTCCTCCTTCCTCCTCCCTCCTCCTCCCTCCTCCTCCTCCCTCCTCCTCCTTCCTCCTTCCTTTTCCCTCCTTCCTCCTCCCTCATCATCATCATCATCATCATCATCATCATCATCATCATCATCATCATCATCTTCCTTCTCTTCTTCCTCCTCCTCCTCCTCCTCATCCTCATCCCCCTCCTCCTCCTCCTCCTCCTCCTCCTCCCTCCTCCTCCTCCTCCTCCTCCTCCTCCTCCTCCTCCTCCTCCTCCTCCTCCTCCTCCTCCCCCTCCCCCTCCCCCTCCCCCTCCCCCTCCCCTCCTCCTCCTCCTCCCCCTCCCTCTCCTCCTCCTCCTCCTCCTCCTCCACCTCCTCTTCCACCTCTTCCACCTCCTCCTCCACCTCCTCCACCTCCTCCACCTCCCTCTTCTTCCCTCCTCCTCTTCCTCCTTTTAATCATCATCATCCTCTTCCTCCTCCTCATCCTCATCATCATCATCATCATCATCATCATCATCATCATCATCATCATCATCCTCTTCTTCCTCCTCATTATCATCATCATCTTCCTCCTCCTCCTCCTTCTCCTCCTCCTCTTCTTCCTCCTCCTCCTCCCCCCCTCCCTTATCTTCCTCCTCCTCCCACTCCTCCTCCCTCTCCCCCCTCCTCCTCCTCCACCTTCCTCCCTTTTCCTTACCCATTTCTTCACGTCCTCTCCCTTCTCTTGCTCTTCTCCTCTACGTTGTTCAGAATTAAGCCACATGGGCGTGACCACAACAGCAGCGGGGTGAAAGAGAGAGAGGAGAGGGATTGAAGGGGAAGGGGAGTAAGGGATGAGGATGGGGATGGGGATAGGGGATGGGGATGAAGTGGGGATGAGATGAGATAGAGGATAAGGAAGGAAGGGGAAGGGAAGGAGAGGGAAAGGAAAAGGAAAAGTGGGGAAGAGAGGAAGACAGCGAGAGTGATAGTGAGGAGGGGGAGAGGGGGGGGGAGAGGGGGGGGGGGGGGGGGGGGGGAGCGTGTCTGTTTTCCTTTTGGTGTTCAAAGAATATGGAGTGAAAGTGTTGCCAATAGGGTGGATGTAGCCCCCGACACACCCACTAAGCCTGCGGTACCCTCCCTCCCCCTCCTCCCTTTAAGCCCCGACTCCCTCCCACTTCTCCCCCTCCCCTTCCCCTCTCCCTCCTCCCTTCCTCCCATCAATTCCCTCCCCCTCCCTTCTTCCTCCCTTCAATCCCCTCCCCTTCCCCTTCCTCCCATCAATCCTCCTCCTCCTCTTCCCTTCAAACCTCCCTTCCCCCTCCTCCTCCTCCTCTCAAGACCCCTCCCCCTCTTCCCTCCTCCCTTAGAAAGAGGAAGCAGGGTTTCCCTCTCCCTTCTCTCACCCTTCGTGTTGTAGTGAGTTTAGGACAAGAGAAGGGGGAAGGGGGAAGGGAGGAGGAGTGGAGGGGGAAGGGGGAGGGTATCGTATTAGAACCCAGTAAGAGTGACATCGTGAAGCCTGGTTTAGGGTGAAGGGCGTAGCATTCTACTTCTTTATTGTTGTCAGGGAGGTGTTGTCAGGGAAGTGTTGGTAGGGAGGTGTTGTCAGGGAGGAGGAGTAGAGGGTAGAGGGACGAGGGGGGGGGGAGGTGACAGACGGGGAAGTAGAGGAGGGAGAACGGGCATTGGGTGGGGGGATGAGGGGAAGGGGAAGGGGAAGGGTGTTAGGGGTAAGAGAGGGGGGGAGGGGGAGAGGGGGAAACATGATCTGATTGTCGTGTCTGCAACCGGGATGTTGTGACGCTGATTGCCCAGACGGTTGCAAAGTTACGAAATGCAATAACGTGAAGGCGTTCCTTTCGACGGTGCCCTCGGTAGCAATTGCTTTTGCATGTGATGGTGTTAATTATCTTACGGGTTTCAGGGGAGGAGTATAGCAATTGCATTGTGTTTATTTATCATAATGGCATTATATTGCCATGTTGCTTTTGTTGTTATTTGTTAAACAAGACAAACACATTGTAGAACTAAAACCTTATTGGACTGAGACAATATAACAATATCCAGGCTCTCAGTCGGATTAATAAACAGCTTTAACGACGGACATAAACTTTATATTTGTTTATTCATCCAGATCAGTGGAGCCAGTGTACTTAATGTAATTAATTCAAAAGTCACTCTTCCTATCCATTATATATGAACACAGAGACGTCTGCTCTCTCTCTCACATTCTCGATCTTCAAGTTTAAATATACCGGTACAAAAACACACGTGAGACATCGATTACCTTTTGGAGAGACAGAAAGCTTAAAGAGAAAGTCGACCGGGGAGATTTAGACGTCTCGGGAGATTCCTTGGGATGTCTTGAGCCGCTGGTTAGGACTTGACTTGACGTGGTGGAGAGATTTCTAGGATAGGTAAATACAAGTAGATAACGTACATGGTAGAGACACGTGTGGGCGTATGGATGGATGCACGGGCGCTTAGATCTGTGCTCACACGCACGCGTTCACTTATACTCTTAGATATGCACGAATGCATTCATGTAAACACATACGTTTCCAATACTTCCAGCCCTTTCTCTTTCTTTCTTTCTCTTTCTCTTCCCTCCTCTTCTCTTCCATTCACTTCACCTTCTTCCCCATCACCATCCCCATCCCCTCCTTCATCCCACCCCCCCCCCATTCTCCAACGTACCTCCAGCCCTCTCTCTCTTTCTCTTCCCTCCCATTCCCTTCACCCTCTTCCCCATCCCCTCCCTCATCCCCTCACCCCCTTCCCCTTCCCCTTCCATTCATTCTCCAACGTACTTCCAGCCCTCTCTCTCTCTTTCTCTTACCTCCCCTCACCCTCATCCCCTTCCCCACCACCTCCCTCATCCCCTTCCCCTACCCCCTTCCCCTCCCTTCCCCTTCTTCAACGTACCTCCAGTCTCCTCTCTCTCTTTCTCTTCCCACCTCTTCCCTCCCATTCCCTTCACCCTCTTCCCCATCCCCATCCCCATCCCCACCCCCACCCCCACCCCTCTCTTATCCCCCCCCCCTACCTCCAGCCCTTTTCCTTCCCCATTTTCCATTCCCCTCACCCCCCCCCACTCATCCCCCCTCCCCCCCATTCTCCAACGTACCCTTCTGCGCCTTTTAGCCTGTCCCTCCGCCCCTTTTCACCTCCTCACTCTCGCCCTCCGCGCTCACTTCAGCTCATCACGCCAACAGTACAACACCCTCGAAATGCCGAATGAAATGTTTGTAGAGCCGAGTGTGTACAGTGTTCGTTCCCCGGCCGCCCAGGCGCCCACCTCTCGGGTCTAACCGCGAAATGAGGGAAGGAAGCTGTGGGTGTGTGTGTGTTTTTGAGATTTTTTTTTTTTTTTTTTTTTTTTTTGAGAAGGGGGGGTAGGGTAGGGAATTGTTTTTTGTTTGTCTGTTT
Organism: Penaeus japonicus; assembly: GCA_017312705.2. NCBI lineage: Eukaryota > Metazoa > Arthropoda > Malacostraca > Decapoda > Penaeidae > Penaeus > Penaeus japonicus. The sequence continues at coordinate 141,689 of BOPN01001211.1, forward strand.
GTTTGTTGTGAGGGTGTTTTTTTCCTTTTTTGTATTTCTTTTGTTTTTGTTTTGTTTTTTGTTTTAGAGGGGAGTGTATTTCTTAAGCATTGTATAACTATGATTTTTTTTGGTGTTGGTCTGTTGTTGTTGTTGTTGTTGTATTTATGTTATTTTTATTATTTTTATTATTTTTATTATTTTTATTATTTTTATTATTTTTATCATCATCATCATCATCATTATTATTTCTTATCTTTATCATTATTAGTATTTCTATTGTAGCTATTATGTAATAACAGTTATTTTCTATTTTTTCCATCTTCATCAGGTTTCTTTTAGTCTCTTTCCTTTTTTGCTTTTATTCTCTCTCGTCTCTCTAGCGTTTCCCTCTGTTTTGTTTCCCCTCTCTGTCTCCCTTTCTTCTCTCCTTCCTTCTTTCCTCCCCAACCCTTTCTAAACCTCCCTTCCTTACCCATCTCTCTACTCCTCCTTCCCCTCTCCCTCTTCCATCTCTTCCTCCTCCTCCTCCTGCTCCTCCTCCTGCTCCTCCTCCTCCTCCTCCCTTTTCCTTACCCCTGTGCCCTCTCCTCTCCGCTGTCCCTTCTCTTCCCCTCATTTCCTTACTCCTCTCTCTCCCCTCACCCTTTAAGACTCCCCTCTCCTCTGCCCCTCTTCCTTCCGTGCCCCTGCCGCTGCCCCTCTCCTTCCCCCTTCCCTACCCTCTCCTTCTCCCTTCCCTGGTCCTCCCCTTCCCCTCCCCATCCCCACCCCTTCCCCTTCATCCTGCCCTCCCCCTCCCTGTGCCCCTCTCATTCTCTTCCCCCCCTTTAACCCCTCCCTGTCAACCCTCTTCCCCTCCCCCACCCCCAACCCCTCCCT
>BOPN01001211.1:144028-169028 GCA_017312705.2 Penaeus japonicus
GGGAAGGGAGGGGGGTGGGGAAGGGGAATGAGGAATGTGGATGGGGGTGGGGGTGGGGGAGGGGAATGAGGAATGTGGAATGTGAATGGGAGTGGGGGTGGGGGAGGGGAATGAGGAATGAGGATGGGGTGGGGGAGGGGGAGGGGAATGAGGAATGAGGATGGGGGTGGGGGTGGGGGTGGGAGAGGGGAAAGGGATGAGGGATGGGTAAGGGGAAGAAAGGAAAATGGAAGGGATGAGGGAGGGAAAAGGGAAGAGAGGGGGAGGGCGGAAAGAAAGGGGAAACGGCAGCAAGAAAGGGTAGGGGAAAGAAAAAATGGTGAAGAGAAGGGGAGTAAGGGATAGGAATAAGTGAAGGGAGTGAAAGACAAGGGGGAAGGGAAAAGGGAAAAGGGAAGGGGTATGGGGAGAGGAGGGGGAGCTGTTTCGCTAGTTAACTCCTTCCGTCTCGCTTTCTCTTTCTCTCATTATCTCGCTCTCTCTGTTTATCTGTTTATCTCTCTACCTGTTTCCCTTTCCGTGCCTATCTCTTTGCTATCTCACTCTCTCGCTGTCTCTGTATAGGTGTCTGTTTGCCCTTGTGTTTGTCTGTTATTTGATCTATACCTGCGGCTATTTCTGTGTCTTTCTTTCTTTCATTTTGTCTTTTCTTTGGCTGAATCACTCATTTTCTCTCTCTTTCTCTTTTTTCTTTTTTCTTTTGTCTCTTTCTCTCCCTCTCCCTCTCCTTCATCCTCTTTTTCTCCCTCCCTTCTCCCCCTCCCCCTCCTTCTTCCCCCTCTCCCCCTCCCTCCTCCTCACCTCCCCCTCTCCCTCCTCCTCCATCTCCCCCTCCCCCTTCCTATCCCCTAACACCCACTTAGATGAGGCAATGCTTTGACCTGCATATTTTTTTTACCCTTTTTTTTCCTTTTTTTTTACACCTTACGCTTTGTCCAGTAAGGGGTCGCGGACGGGTAGGGGGTGGGGGATGGGGTAGGGGGGTAGAGATGGGGAGGGGAAAGGGGGGTAGAAGTGATTAGAGATAGCATTACCGATTCGATTCTGCATTACGAATTTTTTGTGGTATTACAAAGTATGTAGTGAGTTCCGTTAGTGTAAGTGGCTGGCTGTCGGCTATATATACTTTTTTTTAGTTTCGTTTTTTATCAGTGATGGAGAAAGTCGTGTATTAAACTTTTTTTTTTATCTTTGGAAAATTGTTCCAATCATTTTTTTTTATTATCTCTCTGGATTATTGGTTATACATATTATAGATTTTTAAGATATATATATATTTTCTTCTCCCGTATAAGAGCATTTACATTAACGATAAATAAGACTATGAGAAAAAGAGAGATTTATTTTGTTGTATTCTTTCATTAGATAGATAAATAGATAGATACTGCAGATAGATCGATAGATTTTTCTTTCTTTCTTTTTTTTTGCAAGTTTTGTGTTTTGGAAATCATTATTACATTTATTAGTAGTGTTATTATTTATTGTATTTTATTATATACGTATTGTATTCTTCCGTTATTTGTATCTTTATTATTTTTCTTATTTATGTATTTATTCATTTTCCTATTCTCGCAAATCGGGAGGTCAGCATTGCGAAGGAAGAGCAAAGTAACAGATTGCAGAATTGCAAGAGTGTCGCATGATCCAGACATCGACTTTGCAGAATAGCGAATCTGCGCATGTCTAGGTCTTCGTAGGCTTTCTTGCAATCGCTTGTGCAACATCTGGCGTAGCGAAGAATTTTTTTGCAGTTGTGTTGTATTATTTAAGGTTTCTGCTTTGGTTTGTCTTAGTATCATACATATACATGGTAATGCACACATACATGCACACACATGCATACAAACACATACACATGCACACAAACACATACACATGCACACACACACATGTACTCATACACATACACATGCACACACACACACACACATGTACTCATACACATACACATGCACACACACACACACACACACACGCACGCACGCACGCACACACACACACACACACACACACACACTCTCTCTCTCTCTCTCTCTCTCTCTCTCTCTCTCTCTCTCTCTCTCTCTCTCTCTCTCTCTCTCACACACACACATACACACATACACACACACATACTTTCACTCACTAACGCACTCACTCACTCACTCACATACACTCGCACTCACACTCACAATCACACTCACTCTCACACTCACACTCATACACTCACTCACTCACTCATTCATTCTCTCATTCATTATCTCACCCACCCGTACTATGTATAAACTGTACACATATTTTCTTATCAGTTGCGACCCTCCCCCTCCCCCTTTCCTCCCCCCCTTCCCCCCTTTCCTTCCTTCCAAAAATGACCTCTTCTCCAAATTTAGCGGAACATGACCTCTCCAAGTAAGGTCATGGAGAGACATCAGTCTTATCCACTTATCAAGGCTTATCTTATCACTTATCACTCATCAAGGCTGACGATAGATAGTTACGTAAATAGATACGTAGGTTGTAAGGTAGATAGATAGATAGATAGATTTTTAGATAGATAGATATTTGTGTTTAGTTGAATAATATCATAGGATAAGAGATACGTAAATAGATACGTAGGTTGTGAGGTAGATAAATAGATAGATAGATAGACAGATTTTTAGATACGTAGCTTGTGAGGTAGATAGATAGATATATTTTAGATAGATAGATATTTGTGTTTAGCTGAATAATATCATAGAATAAAACTACTTGTATGGGTCTCTGTGTTGCGGCGTTAATGATGATAATTATGATAATGATGATAATAGTGATGATGATAATCAGTGATAATGGTGGTGATGATAATCAGTGATAATGGTAATAGTGATGATAATAATCAGTGATAATGATAAAGGTGATGATGATAATCAGTGATAATGATAATGATGACGATGAACATGATGACGTCACACGTAATAACGATGCTTAAGAGTTGTCATAGAAGTGGAATACTCTCATTGTCAATCTGGGAGTGATTCAGAAGCTGGTCGAAGGGCTAGTGAAACGTGAGTCGGTGTGTGTGTGTGTGTGTGTGCGTGCGTGTGTGCGTGCGTGCAAGCGATCTGGGGAGATAATAGATGTTCTTTGTATGTGTTTGCAAAAGGGGGAGAGGAGGAGGAGGTGGTGGGAAAGAGGACGGGGGAGGAGGAGGAGGAGAGGAGGGAAAGAGGACGGAGGAGAAGAGAGGACGAGGGGAAGGGAAAGGGAAAGGGAGATGAACGGGAGAGAATATATATCCTCAAGGGGAAGGAAAGCGGGAGTGGAGGAGGTTGGGGAGTAAACGGGGGGGGGGCGGGGGAGGGTAAACGGGGAAGAAGATGGATCGAGAAGAGGAAGGAGATGAACAGAGATAGGGATAAGGAATAAAACGTGGTGTAGGGGAGAGGAAAGGGAGGTGGTGAACCAGAAAAGAAGAGAAGGAAGGAGAGAAGAGGGAGGTGATGAATCAGGAAGAGGGAGGAGGGAGGGCCAGGGAGGAGAGGGGAGGTGGTGAATCGAGAAGGGGGAAGAGGGGGGGGGGGGAGGTTGCAGCATGTGTGGACACTTGTGGTGAAGCAGCGAGAGTGTGGCCGTGCGTGGGTGTGGTGGAGACAGTCAGAACAGTCTCTCTCTCTCTCTCTCTCTCTTTCTCTCTTTCTTTCTTTCTCTTTCTCCCCCCTCCCCCCCTCTCTCTCTCTATCTATCTATCTCTTTCTCTCTATATATCTCTCTATCTATCTATCTCTATCTATCTCTCTATCTCTCTCTCTCTTTCTCTCTCTCTCTCTCTCTGCGTGGTTCGTTGAGAGGGAAACTGTTATTTGTTCTGTTCTGTTCTGCATGATTTCATGTTTCATTGCCTCTATTCTCTGTCGCCCTTTGTCACTCTTTTGTTTTGTTTGATTTTTATATTTTGATTATCACTCCTATTACTTTCTCTCTTTTTTATCTTCTTTTTCTCTCTCTCCATCTCACTTCTTCCTGTTTCCCTTTTTCTCCATCTCCTTTCTCCCCCCCCCCCCTCCGTCTATTTACCTATCTATCTATCCATCTATCTGTCTCTCGCCCCCCCACCCCTTCTCTCTCTCTCTCTCTCCTTTCTTCTCCTCTCCTCCCTCCTCCCTCCTCTCGCCTCCTCCTCCCTCCTCTCCCCTCCTCCCTCCCCTATCTCCCCTATCTCTCTCTATCTCTCTCAATCTCTCTCTATCTCTCCCATCGCTTCAATAACTTCACTTTCAAAACTTTCCATCGATTGGGGACAAGTCTCTCCTCATTCATAGTCCGTCGAGCAGGACGAAGGCTGATGAGTAATCGTGAGTCGTGAGTGAGTGAGTGAGTGAGAGTCTGGGGGCGCTCTGGTTATCTCATCAAGGTCAGGCGGGCACAAGAGATAGATGGAGAAGCGTAGCATCTTTGATTTTTGTTCGGTCGGTCGGTCAGTCTTTCACTCATTCACTCATTCACTTACTCACTAATTTATTCCTTCCTTCCTTCATTCATTAATTCATTAAGTCTTTCACTCATTCACTCATTCACTTACTCACTAATTTATTCCTTCCTTCCTTCCTTCATTAATTCATTAAGTCTTTCACTCATTCACTCACTCACTTACACACTAATTTATTCCTTCCTTCCTTCATTCATTTATTCATTAATTAATTCACTCATTCACTCATATATAGACGTTTCCATATAAGTTACAGTTCATCTTGAACTTGAAGGCTTCTAAAGCACATTATTTACAGGGATGATGTGTATGCAACGTGCAACATTCTCCATGTGCTACAGTGTCCATGTTGCATCACCTTGGCACGAGGCACTGCAGGGGGGAGATGGGGAGTGGCACCTTTACTTGTTTTCCTTGTTTGTTTATGTAGGACACTTGCAAGTCACGTGGTAAGCGAAGACCTCGTGTATATAACGCGTGTTCTCACTTACAATGATTCTTGTGTCAATGCGTTTTATTTGTTTGTGTGTAAGTGTGTCTTTTGCGTTTCAGTTTTATTTTGTTTTTTATTGATTTTTTTTTTTTTTTTTTTTGTTATCTTGTGGGTGCGATGTCTCACGCGAAATCATTAATTGGGTTAATAGGAAAGAGGGTCGGTTTGAGTGCAGTGTAAGCTCTCCCTATCCAAGTCTAGTGTCGTCAGCTGTTCTGTATTTAGCTCCCCGCTTTGCACCCTCTTCTTCTCCCCTCGTTTCCCCTCTCGTGGTTTGGAGAAAGAGAGAGTGAGAGAGAGAGAGAGGTGAACACAAGGTGAGGGTGGTTGGATTGGTTTGTCTCTATTTCGCTCTCTTTCGCTCTTTCTCTCTCTATATATATATATATATATATATATCTATCTATCTCTATCTCTCTATCTCTATCTCTCTATCTCTCTATCTATCTCTCTTTCTCCCTCTCTCCTTCTCTCCCTCTCTGTGTGTGTGTGTGTGTTTATATATATATATATTATATATATTATATATATATACATATATATATGGATGTATGTATGTATATGTATGTATATGTATATGTATGTATGTATATATGTATGTATATATATATATATATATATATGTACATATATACATATGTACATATATGTATGCATGTATGTATGTATCTGTCTCTCTCAGTCTCCCTCTTCTTAAGGGAGATATACCATAGTTGTATTGGTCACGCGCACGCACACGCCCTCGCCCTCCCCTCCCCTCCCCTACTTTCTCTCTCTCTCTCTCTCTCTCTCTCTCTCTCTCTCTCTCTCTCTCTCTCTCTCTCTCTCTCTCTCTCTTTCTCTCTCTTTCTCTCTCTTTTCATATTCCTCTCTTCCTCTCATCTCTAACCCCCCTCTTTGTGCCTTTTCAAAGTTGCCGTTACATGCCATTAGTCTGACTCACGCGATGACGTCATCACCTCAACCACGGGGGAAAAATCGGGAGTTACCTGTGACGTCACAACAGTTGATTACACGTTCGTACACTCTCACTCTTACTATATTACTTCCTATATTTATTTATTTATTTATTTATTTTACCTCTAACCCTCCGTTCTGGTGATATTAAAAATAACGGAAGATTATTGATAAGAATGATATTGAAAAAAAATATATTACTTAAAAGCTGTATAGGAAAGGAAACGTTGAAAAGAACTTGATGTTGGTAACAGTGTCATGGTAGTGCCAGCCGTTGTGGTTTTGCAATGAGTGACATAACGCGAGACACCGTAACCATACAAGGCCATAGACCTGCTGCAGCTGGCTGAGTGGGAGTTGAGGCTTTTTTTGGTCCTTTTTAGGAAGGAATTTTAAGGAGCTGAGAAGGAATTGGTGCTTTCTTTCTTTCTCTCTCTCTCTCTCTCTCTCTCTCTCTCTCTCTCTCTCTCTCTCTCTCTCTCTCTCTCTCTCTCTCTCTCTCTCTCTCTCTTTTATCACCCTCTCTCTTCTTCTCTCTCATATTCCCCTTTTATATATATTTTCATTATATTTCTATTTCTATATACATATATATATATATATATATATATATATATATATATATATATATATATATATATATATATATATATATTGTGTGTGTGTGTGTGTGTGTGTGTATGTGTGTGCGTGTGTGTGCATGTGTGTGTGTGTGTGATTCCATATATGTATATTCATGTACACACATACAAGAGTATTATCATCCTGCCACGTGTCTGTGACTCAATCCCATCCTCCTGGCGATGACTCGACAGAATCTCTCTCTCCTAAGCCCCCATCCTCGCCATCCTTATCCTGTGCAACCAAAGCTTCAATTTATCTTTCTTATTTACCTTTTTGTTGTTCGGAATCTGGTGCATATTTAAATCGTGTTTTTTTTTGTTTGTTTGTTTGTTTTCTTGAATTCTTATCTTTGTGTTTATATTCTTGTTTGGATTTTTGTTTATTTTGTTTATTATTAATTTCATTTGTTTTGTGTGTGTTCTTGTTTATTCTTATCCTCCCCCTAATCCTTCTTCCTTTTATTCTTATTATCCTTATTCTTACTTTTATCCCTATTATTGTTGTTGTTGTTAGCATCATCATTGATATTATTATTATCATAATTGTTATTATTGTTATAATTATTAGGTGTATGTTATAATTATGAAGAAATGTTTTCCTTATGTGTGTGTTATACTTAAGAAGAAATGTTTTGCTTAGGCGTGTGTTATACTTATGAAGAAATGATTCCCTTATGTATGTGTTATACTTATAAATTAATTTAGTTTTATTTATAAATAAATGTTTTGCTTAGGTGTGTGTTATACTTATGAAGAAATTATTTCCTTATGTATGTGTTATACTTATAGATTAACGTTTTCCTTAGATGTCCGTTATACTTATTACGAAATATTTTCCTTGGGTGTGTGTTATATTTATTCCTATTTTCCTTCTAGTGAAATAAAAATTCATATATTTTAATGAGAGGGTAAGTTTAAGGAGAAAAAAAAGGGGAGGAGGATGAAGGAAGGGGAAGTATAGAAGGCGAAGGAAGGGGAGACGCAGGAGGGAAAAAAGAGGAGGTAGAGGGAAAGGGGAAAGTAGTGAGGGCGGGGGAGAGAAGAGGAGGAGGGGGAATGGGGAAAGAAAAGAAGGAGGAGTGGGGAAAATAAAGGAGGAGGGGGAGTAGGGAAACAAGAGATGGAAGAGGAGGAGAGAGTAGGAGAAGGAGGAGGAGAAATGGGTAAAGAAGAAGAAGAGGAGGAGGAGAAATGGGGAAAGAAGAGGAGGAGGAGGAGAAATGGGGAAAGAAGAGGAGGAGGAGGAGAAATTGGGAAAGAAGAGGAGGAGTTGGTAAGAGAAGGGGGTAGATTAGGCGCTTGAAAGGGGGAGAGAAGTGGAGGTGGATAAGGGGGGAGAAGTTGAGGAAGGAAGAGGGGGTGTAGAAAGTGGTGCAGGGGAGGAGGAGGGAGAGGGGGGAAGGAAGAGGTGATAGAGGTTGAGGAAATGGGAGGTGGTGGCAAGAGGGGGGGCGGGGCAGGAGGTGGAGGAAGGAGAGAACAGGAGGTGGAGGAAGGAGGGAACAGGAGGAGGAGGAAAAGAGGGGGTGAGGGGAGATCAGCAGAGGAAGGGATGGGGTGGGGGGTGGGGGGGAGAGAGAGGTCACTCAACATCTATTACAGAAACAGGGAGCTTCATGGCATAACAATAGGCCGCTTTTTTCATTGTTTCGTACGCGGATACAGAAAAACAAACAAGCAAAAACAACCAAATGACCTTCCGAAATGATGTCAGCACGTTCTGATGTGTGACGTCATTAGAGGACTACCGGCGATCGGAACATTATTCGCATACCGAGGTAGTTTGTTTGTTTGTTTGTTTGATGTTCTTGTATCGATGATGTATTTGTTGTATTTTTTTTTTACTATTATTATTTTATTATTGATAGATTTTATGGTTGGTGTGTTTGTTAGTGTTGTTGTGGATGTATTTGTTGTTATGGATGTTGTGTTTGTTATTAAGTGTAGTTTCTATTGTGGGAGGTTGATTTTAAATGTTAAATGCTGTATTTTTGTGTTTTGTGGTTTTTATTTTATGTTATTTTCGGATTATTTCGTTTTAAGCTTTAGGTGTGAGATTATGCGCTCACATACAGATATACATACACATGCACACATACATGCATACATATACACGTGCACATGCATATGTACATGTACATACACATATGCTTACGTATACACATACACATACATATACACATACATACATATACACATACAGCACACACAGAGAGAGAGAGAGAGAGAGAGAGAGAGAGAGAAAGAAAGAGAGAGAAAGAGAGAGCGATAAATAGAAAGAGAAAGAGAGAGAAAATGAATAAATACACCAATATAAATAGACACGCATAAATTCAAGATCATAAAGTAAGAACCCAGTTCTTCCGGAAGTTTCCTTACGTCACAGTTTGACTCTGTTGGCGACATATGACCTGAGAATAACCTTCGTCACGCCCGTGCTTTGACCTTGGCGGAGGTTTCCCAGTGTGAACAGGTGGGAACGATGTGCGTTTGACCTGCGGTGAAAGGTCAGGGGTTGGTCTTTTAAGTTAAGGTCAGCGTCGAGTTGTTCATTTTATTGTTATTGTGAATATCCTATTTTTTTAATTTCTTAATTTGTCTTTTTTTTCTCTCAGTCTCAAATTTCTTTATTTTATATATTTCTCTCGCTTTTTTTTATCTCTCTCTCTTTCCCTTCTTCCCTCCTTCCCTTCTTCCCTCCTTCCCTCCTTCCCTCCCTCCCTCCCTCCCTTCCTCCCTTCCTCCTTCCTTCTTCCTTCCCCCCCACCCTCTCTCTCCTTCTCTCCCTCCCTCTCCCCCTATCCCTTTCTCCTTCTCTCCCTCCATCACTCACTCGCTCCCTCCTGCCATTCCCTCTCTCCTTCAGTCTCCCCTTCTCCCTATCTCTCCGTCTCCTTCCCTCTCCCCCTCTCCTTCCTTCTCCCTCTCCTTCCCTCTCCTTCCTTCACCCCTTACTATCTCCCTACATCTCCTTCCGTCTCTCCCTCTCCCCCTCTCCCCCTCTCCCCCTCTTCCTTTCCTCTGCTGTTTAATCTCTCAGGAACGCTATGTCTCCTAATTCCCTATTACATTATTTCTCCCATTATATAATCGTCGTATGTTACTCAAAACACCAAAAGACGAAATAACATGTAATAACGTGTAACAACATACATTATACAGTACGTAGAGAGCAAAGCACGTGAAATAACATACATTATATAATACGTAGACAGCAACACACGTGCAACAACATACATTATACAGTACGAAGACATTAACACACGTACAGCAACATACATTATACAGTACATAGACAGCAATATACGTGCAACACCATGCATTATGCAGTACGTAAATAGCATGCGTGTGTTTCAACAACAATAAAAGTTCATCTGTTGATATTAGTCACAATAGATCCATGAGGTACAAAGGTGTTGTTAAAGAGAAGGTTCATGTAAATAGATTGATTCGATGTTTGCTGTCGAATTTTATTTTGATTGGACTTAATCAACTGGCTTTTTCCTTATTGATATCATTACTTTATTGTTATGTATTTTTATTTTAGACTGAATCTCTCTCTCTCTATCTATCTATCTATCTATCTCTATTTCTGTCTCTCTCTCTTTCTCTCTCTCTCTCTCTCTCTCTCTCTCTCTCTCTCTCTCTCTCTCTCTCTCTCTCTCTCTCTCTCTCTCTCTCTCTCTCTCTCTCTCTCTCTCTCTCTCTCTCGGTGATAGGCAGGTGTTGTGTGCAGTGCCAAAGGTTAACGAGTCAGCTGGTGTTGCTGGAATCTTCTCTTGTTTTATCGCTGTTTGTATGTCTTTTTTATTTTCGTTTTTTTTTCTTCGTTTCAATTTTTTGACTCTCTCTTTTTAGGTTTCTGTGCAGGTCTTTTTTTCTCTTTCTCTTTCTTTCTTTCTTTGTTTCTTTTTTTCTTTCTCTTTTTCCATCCTTTCTTCCATCATTTCAGCAGTCTTTCCATCATTCTTTCTCTCGCTTCTTTCGCTCCCTCCTTATTCCCCTCCCTCCCTCCCTCCCCCCCCTCCAGCTGCGCATACCACTCCTGTCCCTGTCTTCGGTTCTATTCCCTTGCCTCTTCTTATTGTTGTTTTCTATACCATCTTCCCGAGTTCCCTCTCCTTCTCTCCGTCCTCTTTCCCTCCTTATCTTCCTCACCTCTAACCAACCGTCCTTTTCCCCTCTCCCCCCCCCCTTCCCTCTCCCCTCTTATTCTCATTTTTTCCCTCTATCTCTCCCCTCCTTGCCTTCCTTTCCCTTTCCTCTTGTTCTTAACCCCTCTCCCCCGCCCTTCATCCCCTTCCCCTCCTCCTCCTCCTCCTCTTCCCCTCCTCCTCCTCCCTCTCCCCTTCCTCTCCTCCCCTTTCTTCCAATCCTCCTCTTCCTCCCCTCCCCCTCTCCCTCCTCCTCCCCTCCTCCTCCCCCTCCCCCTCCCCCTTCCCCTTCCTTCCCCTCACCCCGCGTTGAACACCGGAACTGCAGGGAGCGTTATACTTCCGGCCGATTGTGAGTGCAACGAGCGTCATATCCATCTGCAATATGCGCTCAAGGAAGTACACGGAAATGACCCCCTTATTACCGTATACATTATGGCGCCGAATACCCAGTTAGTGCAAGGTCCGCCCGTGGCATCCGTGCCTTGAGGAAGCGGGGCGGCGGAAGGCACTCTGGGGTGAGGTCAGTGCCTAGTTTGGGTGCCATGACAATGAATGGTAAAAGTAGATCTCGTGCGCCTTGACGGTCGGGTGCCACGTGTGCTAGCCCCCTCCTCCTCCTCCTCCTTCCTTCCCCTCTCCTGTCACTTGCCTCTCCCCATCTCCCCCTCTCGCTCACCTCTACCCCCTCCCCCTCTCGCTCGCCTCTCTCTCTCTCTCTCTCTCTCTCTCTCTCTCTCTCTCTCTCTCTCTCTCTCTCTCTCTCTCTCTCTCTCTCTCTCTCTCTCTCTCTCTCTCTCTCTCTCTCTCTCTCTCTCTCTCTCTCTCTCTCTCTCTCTCTCTTCCTCTCTCTCTCTCTCTCTTTCTCTCTCTCTCTCTCTCTCTCTCTCTCTCTCTCTCTCTCTCTCTCTCTCTCTCTCTCTCTCTCTCTCTCTCTCTCTCTTCTCTCCTCTTCCCCCTCCTCCTATTTCTCCCCGTGTTGTTCCTCTCCCGTTCCTCTTATCTTGCTTTTCTCTTATCTTCCCCCCTCTCCTACCCCTACTCGTCCCCCTTTTTCCATTCCATTCCCCCCTCTCCCCCCTCTTCTCACCCCTACCACATACCCCTTCTCCCCTCCACTTCCCTTCCCGCCCGTCTCTTCCCCTCCTTCCTTGCCCCCCCCCCCCCCCCCCCCCCCTTCTCTACCTCCCCACCACTTCCCTATCTACCGTCTGTCTCCCCTTCTTCCTTCCTTCCTTCTCCCCCTCCCTATTTCCTACCTTACACACTCCCCTCCCCCCTTACCTTACCTTCCCCCTTCTGCATACCTATCCTCTGCCTTGCCCCCTCCCCTCCCCCTACTGTTCCCACCCCCCACCTGATGCCCCTGTACAAGGTGGAGGACATGCTATATAAGGGATTACATTGACGGGTGGCAGGAAGCGAATGTTGACGGGGGGAGGGGAGGGGGGGAGGGGGGTAGAAGTGTACAGTGACGGCGCTTTTGTGAGGATTCTTGAAGGGGCGGGGGTAGGGGGTGGGTGGTGGGTGTGGTGGGTGGTGATGGGAAGTGACCTTTTTTGTAGGGGGAGGAGGGGGGATCTGTGTGTGTGTGTGTGTGTGTGTGTGTGTGGACCTCTTCGCAGGTGTAATAAAAATGGTTATTGGAATTCTATCTCTCTCGATATTTTGTTGTTTATTTATAGGAAGGATTTTTCTGCTGGTGCCATTGGGTTTATCGTTGTTTCGTTATGGCCGTTTCTCTCTATTATTATTTTATTACCAACATTCGTTCTTTTGCTTTGGTGTGTTATTGTACGCGGAATCATAGTGCTTATAAGTCTTTCCTTAACTTGGGGAAACTATTTAGAAGAGACAGACAGGCAGATGGACAGATAGAGAGGCAGATTGACAAACAGATAGATTGATAGACAGGCATATTGACAGACAGGCAGATTGACGAACAGACAGACAGACAGATTGACAAACAGACAGACAGACAGATTGACAGACAAACAAACAGAAACTGAAAGACAGGTAGACAGACAGGCAAATATAGCACATGGTATATTAGCACCAGCATGAAAGAGATAGAGACAGACAGGCAAAGCAGAGAGAATAATGATAAATAAGAGAGACAGACAGACAGACAGACAGCAAGATTGCAGCGCCGAATTCCCACATGTTCCCCCGAAGGTAAGAGCGCGCAACCTGCACCGTTGCAGAAGTCAGGCGAAGGTCACACAGTACGAAGAACCCTGATGACTCGACTCGGCTCGAAATTTGTGTAAATGAGACTTAATGAAGCACTTCCGGTCGCCAGCGTTAGAAAAGGAAAGGTAGTTTGTCCTGTTTTCTGTTTTATTAAAAACTTCCGGTTTGTGTTAGGGCCGCCTTCTGACCGATCATCTTGTGAGGTTGTTGTGAGGTTGTGAGGTTGTGGTAAGGGACTTGGAGAGGTTGTGAATGAGGTCTGCATGAGGTAGATTGTACTGTAAGAAGGATACAGAGGTTTCTATGTAGCTCATCTCAGAGACTAAGCAAGAATAATCTTCGTATGTTGGTGTATGAGGTGGTTGTGAGAAACCAGTTGATTATGATGGGTATAAATAATTTAGATAGCTAGCAGAGAGAAAAAGAGAGATTTATTGGACACAAAATCACTGAAGGACATAGTGAGTATGGTGAGAGTGCCAGGTGTATTACTGTCTGTCTGTGTGTGTGTGTGAGAGAGAGAGAGAGAGAAAGAGACTTATTTGTACTTTAACACGTTTATTGAAACAAAAGAGGGAGAGAGAGAGAGACATATTTTTTGACTTTGACAAGTTTATTGAGACAAAGGAGAGAGAAAAAAATAAAGAAATAAAGAGAGAGAGAGAGAAAGAAAGAAAGAGAGAAAGAGGAGAACGGGAGGGAGGGAGATCTGACGTTAGGACAGACCTTATGAGTTTTGTGACGTGCCTCGGACCCCATGTGGCAAGGCAGTTATAATGCTCACGTGATGTGTTTCCCCAAAATTACACACCTTCTTCGAGACTTTTCTTGAGTAATTATTTGTCTGTTTATAAAGACTATATTACGACTAGAAGTTTGAGAAGTCGTCATTAAGAAGGAAATATAATACAAAAGTTAGAATGATAATTGTAATAATGATGATTATTTGTAATCATGATAGTACCGATAATGAGAACACTGCCATGAACATTTATAACGATAGTTATTTATAATGCTAGTAATTTATAATGCTAGTAATTTATAATGTTAGTAACATCATCAAATGGTAGTAACATAAAAAAGGAATAAAGATAATTATAATAACAGTAACTATGACAGCGATACCAACGTTAAAAGATCTTTCGTCTCAAGGTCCCAGTCATCAAGATTCCCTGACCTTCGTAATATCGTACACACACAGGATCATCATGGTGTCCCCCCTCTTTTTTTCTCCCTCCCCATCCCTTCCCCCCATCCCCCTTCCCCCTTCTCCCCTTCCCCCCTTCAGTTGCCACACCCAGGACTGGCGCCAAAGGTCAGGGTCAGTGGTACCCCCTCCCTCTCTTCTTCCTCCTCCTCCTCCTCCTCCTCTCCATCCGCCTTCCTCCTCTCCCACCCCCTTCTGACTCTCTTTCTCTCTCTTTCTTTCGCTCTTCCTTTTTTCTCTCTTTCTTTCTCCTTTTCTTTCTCTCCTTCTTTCTCTCTTTCTCTCTTCCTCTCTCTCTCTCTCTCTCTCTCTCTCTCTCTCTCTCTCTCTCTCTCTCTCTCTCTCTCTCTCTCTCTCTCTCTCTCTCTCTCTCTTCCTCTCTCTCTCTCTCCCTCTCTCTCTCTCTCTCTCTCTCTCTCTCTCTCTCTCTCTCTCTCTCTCTCTCTCTCTCTCTCTCTCTCTCTCTCTCTCTCTCTCTCTCTCTCTCTCTCTCTCTCTCTCTCTCTCTCTCTTTCTTTCTCTCTCTCTCACCTCCTCTTTAATCTCTGCACCCCTTGTCCTATTATTTCGTTGGTTCTCTTTTCCCTCTCCTCTCCTCTTTTCCCCTCGTGTACCACACCCCTCTGCTTTTATCCCCTTTTCTTTATCTTCCTCTTTTCTCTTCGTCATCTCCTCCCATTTTCCTCCCCTCCGCCTCATCAATTCCCTTCTTCCTCACTTCTTCCCTTCCTCTTCCCCTTCATCATCTCCCCCTCCTCTTTTCACTCTCCCTTCTTATCCTCCTCTTTCCCTTCCCTCACTTCCTCCCCACACCCTTTCTCTCCCGCCTCTCTTCTTCCATCCTATCTCCTCATCTCCTCTTTCGTTTCACTCACCCTTCTTCCTCCCTTCTTCTCCTTTTATATTTTCTTCCTCTTCTCGTCTCCTCTCTTTTCTTTTCTTTTATGTTCTTTTATTTTCCTCACATCTCCTCCCCTCCCCTCCTCTACTTTCTTTCCTTCTTTCCTCCCTTCTTCCCTTCCTCTCTTCTCCTCTTCCTCCTCCTCCTCTCTTCTTCTCTCCTCTTCTCCTAATGACCATCCTTGCATGTTACGTCATTCATCCCTTTGCTAATGAGCGGGGAATCACAGTCATCAGCATGATCTGCAATTTGCAACATGATTTGACGAACGAATCCTTCAACGTGGTTGCAGTATGTTAGGGGAGAGAGACAGAGAGGGAGAGGGTGGAGACAGACAGACAGACAGAGAGTGAGAGTAAGAGTAAGAGAGAGAGAGAGAGAGAGAAGAGAAGAGAAAGAGAGTAAGTGGGTGAGTGAGAGTGTGCGTGCGTGCGTGCTTGTTTTATACACGTAGCATGTTGTGAATCGAGTGTAGATATATACATATGAAAGAAGTATTTAAGGATTAACGTTGTTTGTGTCGACTGTGTCTGTCGGTCTTGATGCATCTCTCGTGCGTCTTGGTCTCCTCCTTCGACTCGCAGGAGAGGGCGCTCAGAAGGTCGTGGGTGAGTGCCTGAATGTCTTCTTGAAGAGAGGAATTTGAAGATGAGGCAGCAAAGGGATTTCTCTCGCTGTCTCCTTCTTTGCTTGAGGGAGGTTTGAGTCTATCGGGCTTACTGTCTGCCTTCGTCTTTCTTTCTTTCTGTTTTCTCTTTCGCTTTTTTTTTTTTTTTGTCTATTTCTCACATTTCTCTCTTTCTCATTCTCTCTCTCTCTTTCTCATTCTCTCTCTCTCTTTCTCATTCTCTCTCTCTCTCTCTCTCTCTCTCTCTCTCTCTCTCTCTCTCTCTCTCTCTCTCTCTCTCTCTGTCTCTGTCTCTTTCTCTCCCTCTTCCCCTATCTCCCTCCCTCCCCCTCTTCCCTCCCTTCCCCTATCCTCTCGTCCTCTCACTCCCCACCCCTTCCTCTCTCCTCCCCTCCATCCCCCCTCCCCCACCCCTTCCTATACCTCTCCCTCTATCTCCCTACAACCGCACGTAATCAAGAAGGAAAAGACGAAAGCAAAAATAAAAGTGGAATAAGAAAAGACAAAGGCAATCCATCCTAATCAGAAATGCAAGGTGTGTGTGTGTGACCTTGGTTGACCCGGGTTACGTGGTACATTTTTCCTTTCTAGTTAAGTGCAGTTCAAGATAAGTTGTAATGGAGACAGGCTTGGCACTTATGTGGCTGACAAGAGGGTTCTCTTTCTCTCTCTTTCTCTTTTCTCTATCTCTTGCTTTCTTTTGTTTCTTTTTTTTTTATATCATTTTTTTTTTCTGTCTGACTTGTATGCTTCTCTCTCTCTTTCTCTCTCTCTCTCTATCTATCTTCTCCTCTGCTCTATCTCCCCTCTATCTCTTCCTCCCTCCCTCTTTCCCTCCCTCCCTTCCCCCCTTCCCTCCTTATCCCTCCCTCCCCCCCTCCCTCTATATCTCCCCCCCCCTCAATTTCTCCCACCTCCCTCCTCGCTCTCCGTCATTTCCTACTCACCATTCGTGACACAAACAGCAACCAGGAGAGTAGAGCCAAGAAGTAGCCTAAGAAGCTGTGTCAAGGACCTCCCGAAATAGTCACGTGACCTTCAGCGGAGCCTGTCTCGTCGGGCGTCGGCCTCACTCGGCTCGAAGTAGGCCTAGGCTACCTGCTGATGAGACTAACAAATGCATGGGATTATACCTGCGGGAGCCTTGGGTCGGGACGCTGGGCTCCGCTAACGGTGTTGGAAGGCGCGCTTTCTCTGTGTTGTTGTTGTTGTTTTTTTGGTGGGGAAGGGTAGGGTTTACTTTCCTTTTAGTTAGAGGTCTGTTTTAATTTCCTTTTAGCTAGAGGTCTTTTTTAATATCGTTTTTTTAGTTTAGTTTTTCTCTTTCTCTTTCTCCATTTTCTTTTCTATTTCTGTTCCTCTTTCTCTTTCTCTCTTTCTCCTCCTCTTTCTCTCTTTCTCCTCCTCTCTCTGTCTTTCGCTCTCTCTCTTCTCTCTTCTCTCTCTCTCTCCTTGCGAGAGAGCAAGAACAAGGGAGAGAGAGAGAGAGAGAGAGAGAGAGAGAGAGAGAGAGAGAGAGAGAGAGAGAGAGAGAGAGAGAGAGAGAGAGAGAGAGAGAGAGAGAGAGAGAGAGAGAGAGAGAGAGAGAGAGAGAGAGAGAGAGAGAGAGAGAGAGAGAGAGAGCAAGAACAAGAGAGATAGAGAGGAACACAAGACGAATAAACAGCCCCGTAAAAGGATCCGTGCCTCACCTTCCACCCTAAAAGGCGAGAGCTGTAACCGCGCTTCTAAAAAAGTGCTCTATATAAACAGCGCCGCAGAATGCCTTACGATATTGGGATATATTTCGGTGGCTCTTTGGTTGCTGAAGTGGAATGCACGGGGCGAGATTGCTTGGGGAGTGTTGGAATGTTGCTTGTGTGTGGGGGGGATTGGGGGGGGTGGGGGTTGGGGGAGGGAGGGGTTGGAAGGGGGCGTGGTTGTGTTGGTGTTTGTGTTTGTGTGTGTGTGTGAGTGAGTGAGAGATAGATAGAGGAGAGAGAGAGAGAATTTTCTCCTTATTTTCCTTTATTTGGATTTACATTTTCTTCCATATATCTTTCCATCTCCTCCTCCACCCCTACTCCTCTCCTCCTCCTCTCCTCTTCCTCTCCTCCTCCCCCTCGTGACAGACAGACTATTGCTAATGTTTTAGTGAGCTTTTATAATTTCCAAATAACATACTCTCTTTCTCTTTGTCTCTCTCTCTCTCCTCCCCTCCCCTCCCCTCCCCTCCCCTCCCACCCCTCTCCCTCCCCTCCCTATCCCTCTCCCTCCCCTCCCTATCCCTCTCCCTCCCCTATCCCTATCCCTATCCCTCTCCCCTCCCCTCCCTATCCCTCTCCCTCCCCTCCCCTATCCCTATCCCTCTCCCCTCCCCTTCCCCTTCATCTCCCTCCCTCCCTCCCCCTCCCCCTCCTCTCTCTCTCCCTCCCCTCTCTCCCTCTCCCCCTCCCTCTCTCTATCTCTCCCCCTCCCCCTCCCCCTCCTCTCTCCCTCCCTCCCTCTCTCCCTCTCTCCCTCTCCTTTTTCCCGTGTAAGTCTGACGAGATATGAGAGAACGGCTCAGTCTTATCGAGAGCAACGATAAGAAATTGATAAAGAGGCCTTGAACGTGATTTTGTGTTATCGGTTTTATTACCTATTTAATTGTGTTTTTATATATTTTTTTTCTTATTGTTTATTTTATTTTATTTTTTTTTTTTTTTATTTTTTTTTTTTTGTGGTATTGCATGTTTGTTTGTTTTTATTATTATTCTTTTTCTTCAGTAGATCAGTTCATGAATATTCTTCGAATATCATTTCCCCTAATTTATTTACGTATTTATGATTAGTTTTATTATTAAATATTATTATTATTAGTTTTTTTTCTTAGATAGATTTTATAGCATTTATTTTGGTAAACAGGTCGAGCGATATATTATGAGAAATTATTGGTTTATCGATCTGTCATGCAGTTCGTTCGTGCAATGCGTCAGGTTTGATGGTGTTGCAGAGGGAGGTGGAGGGGGGGGGGAAGGGTAGAGGGTAAGAGGGGTGGGGGGGTAGAGAGTGAGAGGGGGAGGGTAGTAGAGGGAGGGGGGAAGGTTAAGGAAAAGGGAAGAGGAGGGAGGAGAGGAGAGGGATAGCCGGAAATGAAAGTGGGAAAAGAGAGGGAATAGGAGGAGGGAAGGAAGAAGAGAGGTAAGATTAGAAGAGGAAGGAAGAGAGGAAGAGGAGTAATGAGGAAGGTAAGAGCTCAAGGAAGAAAGGGAATAAAAAAAAGGAAGAGGGAAGAGGAGTAAAGAAGAATGAGAAGGAAAGGGGAAAATGAGGAGAAGGATGAAAAGGGAAAAAAAGAGAGGCAGAGGATGCCAAGAAGAACGAAAGAATGTGAAGAAGAGAGAGAAGAAGAAGGAAACACAAAACACGAAAGAAAGAGAGAAGATGAAAAAGAAAAAAACAAAAGAACAATGAGAAAAAGAGAAAAAAAATAAAACAGGAAAGATAAGGAGTTAAATAATAATAATAATAAGAAAACAACAAGACAAAAGAAGAGAGAGAAAAAGAACACACGAATGATAAAAAAGAACGAAAAGAAACAAAACGAAAAAACGAAAGAGAGACACAACAACAAAGAACAACGACAAACAACAACAACAACAACAGAAGAGCAAAATACACAACAACAACAACAACAACAGAATAGCAAAAAGACGCAACAACAACAGAATAGCAAAAGACACAACAACAACAACAAGAGAAGAGCAAGAGACACGCGTCAGCCACCCCCGCGGATGAGACGCAATGCCTTGGCACGAGAGGCGCCCGTCATATTCGGCCCAAGGAATTTTCCACGTTGGGCGAGAAAGTTTTTTTTTTTTTTTTTTTTTTTTTTTGGGGGGGGTAACTTTTATTTTTTTTCTCTTTCTTTTTATTTTTCTTCTTCTTGTATGTTTTATGAGATTTGTTGGAATATAAGAATTAAATGGAATGGAATTGATTTTTTTTTGAGTGGGTGAAGGGGGGGGGTGTTGTTCTTTTGTTGATTAGTGTGTTTTGATGTTAATTAATTGGAATGTAAGGTGGGAAGAGGGGAGGGGCGGGGAGAGTGGAAAGGGTAATGTTGGGAAAGAGAAGGGTGATAAAAAGGGTGTGTGTGGGAAGAGAGGAGAGAGAAAGAGAGGGGAGAGGGGTGGTTAGGGAGAGGGGAGAAAGGTGGTTGGGGAAAGGATGGGGGTGTCAATGAGGGGGAGAGAAGTTGGAGTGAGGGGAGAGGTTGACGCGAGGGGCTTATGAGGGAAGAGGTTGGGGAGAAGGGGAGATGATGAGGGGTTGGGGTGGGGGGGAGTATTAGAAGAGGCTAGAGGAAGGGTTGTGAGAGGAACTAAGAGGAAGGAGAAAGGGACTGAAAGAGGGGAATAATGAGAGGGGACGGAGAAAAGATGAGAGAGGCATAAGAGGGGAGGAACTTGAAGCAACTTCAGGCAACTTAATTTTTTTTTTTTTTTTTTTTCAAAGATATAAATGAAGACAAAGATTGTGCAAGTCACTATTTTTTTATTTGTTTATTATAAATGTTTATGATAAAGTATGCACTCTTCTCCTCTCTTCTCTTTCTTTCTCCTTTTCTCTTCTCTTCTCTTTCTCTCTTCTTTTCTCTTCTCTTCTCTTCTCTTTCACTCTTCTATTCTCTTCTTTTCTCTTCTCTTCTCTTCTCTTTCTCTCTTCCTCTCTCTTCTTTTCTCTTCTCTTCTCTTTCTCTCTTCTTTTCTCTTCTCTTCTCTTCTTTTCTCTTCTCTTCTCTTCCCTTCTCTTCTCTTTCTCTCTTCTTTTCTCTTCTCTTTCTTCTTTTCTCTTTTCTTCTCTTCTCTTCTCTTGTCTTCTCTCTCTTATTTATCTACAATTGGAAACAGAACACAAACAAACATAGACACAAACGCGAACATACAGCTCACGCAATTACAAGTAAAAATGAAAAAAAAAGAGAGAAATAAAGAAAAAGAACGATAATGACGACAATCACTAAGTTCCGTATTTGTTCATTGTTCAGCTGCGTTCAAGAGGATGCCAAGGTGGGGGGGGGGGGGAGGGGGGGACGTGTGCATTTTAGTGCCGGATACTTTGACTTTGAGGATTGAGTTTGTAATTGATCTCGATTGTCTCGTGGTGGTTGTTTTGTTTGTTTTGTTGTTGTTTTGGGAGTGTCGTTGTGATTGTTTTGATGTGTTTTGTGTGTTTGTTGTTTTATTGTATTTTTTGTGTTTGTTTGTTCGTTGTTCTGGGGTGTTGTTTTGATATGTTTTGTGTGTGTTTGTTTGTTTGTTTTTCTTGTTTTAGGGGGATTACGGCGATTCTATTGTGTTTACTAGTTTTTTGTTTGAGTGTTTTTTTTGTTTTTTTTTTACCTTTGCTGTTACGTTGTTTTATCTTTGTTATTCACCTCTGCATTGTTTATCTATTTATTGAACTGTTCTTCCTTTCATGTTTCTATTCGCAAATATTAGCGTTGTTTATAACTTTATTTATTGCGTTCGTTATTCTATTTTTAATCATCGCCTTTGTAATTACTTCGGTTAAATGGCCATCTATTGAACGTCATCTATTATGGAGTTATGCAATGCTGTTGCGAAGAGATGCTATGTCACATTAGAAGACGCGATGTATATCTTGCAAGGACCGCCTCGTCTTGCAGGAATCTTGAGTCGATAGTGGCCTTGACGAGGACCTCTCCCTCCCTCCCCCTCCTCCCCCTCCCTCTCCCACCGATCCCTCCCTCTCCCCCTCCCCCTTCCCCTCCCTCTCCCTCTCCCACCGATCCCTCCCTCCTTCCATCTTTCCTCTTCCTCCTCCTCACCCCCACCTTCTCTCCCTCCTTATGTTACTCGCTCCTCCTTCTTTTTTCTCCTTCTTTTCTGCTTCTCTTCCTTTCCTCATTCACTTATTCACTCACTTATTCTCTTATTCAATTACTCACTCACGGACTCACTTGCTCATTTACTCACTCACTTACTGACTCACTTACTTACTTACTCACACACTCACTCACTCACTCACTCATTCACTCACTCACTTACTCACTCACTCACTCACTCACTCGCTCACTAACTCACTCGCTCACTCACTCACACACTCACTCACTCACACACACTCATTCACTCACTCACTCACTCGCTCACTCACTCACTCGCTCACTCACTCACTCGCTCACTAACTCACTCGCTCACTTACTCACTCACTCGCTCACACACACACACACACACACACACACACACACACACACACACACACACACACACACACACACACACACACACTCCTCCACCCACCTTCCTCCTTTCCCTCCCATATTCTCCCACCCTCCCCCCTCCCCTTCCTTCCTCCCTCCCATGGCTAAACTCGCCTTCTTGTCCCACGGACATCCCCTCTCAGTCACTATCTCTTCCTACTCCTTCTCTCCCTTCTTTTTTCCCTTCTTCTTCCTCTTCTCTCTTCCCTTCTTCTTCCTCTTCTCTCTTCCCTTCTTTTTCCTCTTCTCTCTTCCCTCTTTCTTCCTCTTCTTCCTCATCCCTCCCCCACTTCCCTCTCTCATTCCTTCCCTCCTTCCTCCCTCCCTCCTTCCTCCCTCCCCCACCTCCCTCCTCATTCCCCTCCCTCCCTATCTCCCTCCCATCCTCCCCCTCCCTCCTCCCTCCCTCCCTCCTTCCCCTCCCTCTATTCCTCCCTCCCATCCTCCCCACCTCCCTCCCACCTCCCCCTCCCATCCTCCCATCCTCCCCCCTCCCATCCTCCCTCCCTCCCTCCCATCCTCCCCCTCCCTCCTCCCTCCCCCACCTCCCCCTCCTCCCATCCTCCCCCTCCCTCCCTCCCTCCCTCCCTCCCTCCCTCCCTCCCTCTTCCTTGTCGGGCGTGTGCGGTACATCCCCACGAGCAAAAACTTTCCCCGGTCTTGTTCTTAGTCATCCTCTCCTCTGCCACAGACGCTACGGCCCAGGGAAGTTAAGGAAGGGAAGGATTGTGTGTGTGTGTGTGTGTGAGAGAGGGGGGAGAGGGGGATATAGGGGGAGGGAGAGGGAGGGAGAGATGGGGATATAGGGAGGGAGAGAGGGAGGGATAGGGAGAGATGGGGATAGGGAAAGGGAGAGAAGGGGGTAGAGACAGACAGACAGAGAGAGAGAGAGAGAGAGAGAGAGAGAGAGAGAGAGAGAGAGAGAGGGGGGGGGGGGGGGGGGGAGAGAGAGCGAGAGAGGGGGAGACAGGGATAGAGAGAAATTTAATGTGAGAGAAGAGAAAGAAGGAGGAGGAGGAGGAAGCAAACATATACAGAAATACGAAGACTCAGGGAAGGAAGAAAGGGAAGAGGGGGAACTGACAGACAAACAGAGAACAACAAAGAAATGGAGACAAAGCGACGAGAGTGAGAGTGAAAGTGAGAGTGAGAGAGGGAGAGGGAGAAGGAAAGATGAGAGAAGGCACGATATGAAGATAAAGACAAAGATATGAAAGAGAGAAAAATGAGGGAAAGTAAGACGAGAAGGGGGAGACAAAGGGACAAAAGAGAGAGAAGCAGAGGCAGAGAGAAAGGCAGAGAAAGACTAATAAGAGATCAAAAAGATTAATAAGAGAGAAAGCAAAACGAGATTAAAGAAACCAAAGAAGAGAGAAAGATAAGAGAAAGTAAGACAAGAAGAGATATATATATTACCTGAAAGATCTGAACGCATCGTATGAATGGGACAAGGTTATCAGCGAGGCGGCATTGGTAACAGTGGTTCACGTGGCTCTGGTATCTGACATGGTAACACTGTTGCGACCTCCAGCCTAGAGGGGAGAGACAGATATTAGACAGACAGACAGGTAGATAGATAGAGAGAGAGAGGGAGAGAAAGGAAAGGGAAAGGGAAAGGGAAAGAGAGTGAGAGAGAGAGAGAGAGAATTCAGACAGACAGACAGACAAGGAGAAGAGACAGACAGACAGAGAGACAAATACATAGATAGATAAAAAGGGCGAAAGGGAGAAAGATAGAGAGACGGACAAACGAACAGTCAGACATGTAGACAGAAAGACAGATAGACAGACAGTTAAAGAAATAGACACGTTAGCAATGACTAAACAGGTCTAGGTGTGGCGCTGTGAACATGCCTAGGGGAAGGGGGAGGGGGAGGGAGATGGAGGAGGAGAGGGAGGGGGAGGGAGAGGGGAAGGGGGAGAGGGAGGGGGAGGGAGTACTAGGGACTACCAGTACGGCGACAGAACTAGGAATTCCCTGTTGAAAGAAACGTGTGGTTTTATCGATAGATAGATAGATAGTCGATGGCGGATAGACGAATAGATTGATCAAAGAAAGACAAATAGACAATAGATTAGAAAAAAATGAGGTAGCAATATGTGAATCGCAAAAAAAGATAGATAGATAGATACGATACTAAATAGATAATAAAAATGAAAATGAAAACAAGGCAAGATATCAGAAAGATATACAGCATGGCAGGGGTAGGGGTTAGGGGGTAGGGAAGGAGGAATGGTTGGTAGGGTTAGGTGACAAGGGGGAAGTGTTGGCAGGGGAAGGGGGCAGAGGAGTAGAGTTGGCAGAGTAGCATGACAGGGGATCTACGCCTGACTGGGTAGCCTGGAAGTCCCGCAAGAATAGTCTGCTCCTTCAGTGTCGCTATTGTTATTATTAATTTATTTATTTTAGTTATTTTTCTATTCTGTTTACTGTTTATTGTGTGTTCTGAGATGGGTGGTTGAAGGTGGTGTTGTTGTTTTTTATTTTTTTGTTGTCTATTTTAGGGGGTTTTGTTCTTATTTTTTGTCTTTATGATTATCGTCACCATCATTGTTATAACGGTTAATGTTTATAGAATTCTCTATCGCTCTCTCTCTCTCTCTCTCTCTCTCTCTCTCTCTCTCTTTCTCTTTCTCTTTCTCTCTCTCTCCCTCTATCTCCCTCCCTCTCCCTTCCCTTCCCTTCTCCCCCCCCCCTCCCTACACACACCGTACAGCAATCATTCAACAAAAATACTCATCTATAAAGCGCCGATCTTCGACCCCTTCCTCAGTAAGCTGCAAGTGCTGGCGGGTGCACACGGTTCTTTCCAGCCGTCCCAGAACCTGTGTGACGGGTGAGGGTGGATGGGTGGGTGGGCGGGTGAGGGTGGGTGGGTGGACGGTCGGGTAGTCGACTCGGCCCACCTGGCGGAAGGGTGAGGTGAGAAGGGGCGAGGAAGGGTGAGTTCAGAGAGAGAGAGAGAGAGAGAGAGAGAGAGAGAGAGAGAGAGAGAGAGAGAGAGAGAGAGAGAGAGAGAGAGAGAGAGAGAGAGAGAGAGAGAGAGAGAGAGAGAGAGAGAGAGAGAGAGAGAGAGAGAGAGAGAGAGAGAGAGAGAGAGAGAGAGAGAGAGAAAGAGGGAGAGAGAGAGAGAGAGAGAGAGAGAGAGAGAG
>BOPN01001211.1:174028-191528 GCA_017312705.2 Penaeus japonicus
CTACCTTCTGATACTGCTACATCTTACTCCTTCCCCCGTCGTCTTTTTTTTTCTCCCTCTCTCTCTCTCCCTATCTATCTATCTATCTATCTCTATCTCTATGTCCCTTTCTCCTCTCCCTTTCTCCTTTCCTTTATCATTTCTATCCTCTCCCCTTCCCTTCTCTCTTCCTCTCCCCCTTCAATTGCAACCGTTCCCTTTTTCCTCTCCCTCCCCTCTCCCTCCTCCACCCCCTCCATTCTCCTCTCTTCCGTCCCCCACCCCCCCTCTCGTACCCCACCCACCTCCTCATCTTCCCAATCCCGCCCCTTGTGCCCTACCTTTCACTTTATCTGCCCCTCCACCGTCCCCTCATACCCCATCCCCCCCTTATCGTGTCCACCCCTTTTCCTCTTCTTCCTTTAAACTCTCTCCACCCCCCTGTACCCCTCCCCCTCTGTACCCCCTGTACACCTTCTCCTTGTACCCCTTCCCCTGTACCCCCACCCCACCCCCGCCTCTGCCCTTCTTATCAGCGCCGACCCGTGGCGAGGAGGCGGCGCGCCACCTGCCAAGTGTGCTAACAGCAGCGGGTCAGATGCTGGCTGTGTGGGCTCTGGTTTCGCTTCTTATTCTTATTATTCTTTTTTTCTTTTTTTTCTGCTTTTTAGATTTTTTTTATTTTTTTTCTCCCTTTTCTTTTTCTTGTTCTTGTTCTTCTTTGATTTCTTCTGCTTCTTTCCCCTTATTCTTTTCTCCTTCTTTTTCTTTCTCTTCTTCTCCTTCTTCTTCTACCTTATTTTCCTCCCCTTCCTCCTCCTCCTCCTCTTCCTCGTCCACCTCTCCATTATCGTCATCGTCTTCTTTTTTCATTTCTTCTTCTTCGTTATCCTCATCCTCCTCTTCCTTGCCTTCTTCATCTCCTTCTCAATTTCCTCCTTCCCCTTTCTCCTCCTCCTTATGCATATATGTATTTATGCATTCCATACAAATTCAAACTACAACCCTGAATATTTTCTTGCACTGGATGTAAATGTATGAGAATTTATAGATAACATATATAGATATTGAATAAACAGATATAAAGGCAGGTATATGATAAATAGTTATAAAGGCAGATAAATGTTAAATAGATATAAATGCAGATAAATGACAGATAGATATGAAAGCAGATAAAGGATAAATAGTTATAAAGGCAGATAAATGTTAGATAGATATATATCCAGATAAATGACAGATAGATATGAAAGCAGATAAAGGATAAATAGGTATAAAGGCAGATGATTTATTAGTAAATATATATATAAAGAATATAAGAAAAAAAGTATATATGTGCGTGTGTAAGTAAGATCTGTCGCATCCGCTTGCCAGTCATAGCCAGTGCCTCCCTCGTGGCACCGCGATGCCAGGCGACCGTGGCACATTTCCGGCCAGTTGTGCTAATGGGCGGCCAGGTAAGGTGTCTTGCGCCCCCCATCCCTCCTCCTCCTCCTCCTCATAATGGCCAGATAAGTCGTACTACCTTCTCCCTCCTTGTCCTCCTCCTCCTCTTTTTCTTCTTCTTCCTCCTCTTCATCTTCCTCCTCCTCTTCCTTTTCCTCCCCCTCCTCTTCTCCTCCTCCTCCTCCTCTATCTCTTCCTCATCCTTTTCCTCCTTCTCCTCCCTCTCTTCTCCTCCTCCCCCCCTCCCTCTCTCCTCCTCCTACTCCTCCTCCCCCTCCCCCTCCTCCTCCTCCTCCTTTTCTTCTTCCACCTCTTCCTTTCGTCCTCCTCTTCCTCCTCCTCATCTCTAATGGCCAGTTCAGACATCGTATCCCCTTCCCCCTCTCCCTACCCCTCCTCCCCCTTAATGACCAGGTAGGCACCCACACGGACCCGGCACCTGGACCTGGCACCTGAGGGCATGGGTGCCACTTCCACTTCCTCTGTCGAAGGTGCCACGATCGAGGTAACATAGGTGACCCTGACTCTGCATACCCCCCTCCCCCCCCTTCATCCTGTAGGAGGGGTGGGTGGGGGAAATATAGGGCAGGGTAAGGGGAAGGGGGGAAGGAGGGGAGGTAGTGAAAGGGTAGGGCGGAATGTAGGGTAGGGAAGGGGGGGGGGGTGATAAGATAAAATTAAGAAGTGCAAGTAAATAAGCGGTAGGAAGTGAGGAAGAGGAAGGTGGAGGGGATGGGGTGGAAGGGTGGAAGGGAAGTGATAGCGGCTGGCCATATATGGGCATGGTTGGACTTGTGGCCTTCTTGCCCTTTTGAGGAGCTTGTTTTTGTCGGCTGTGATCAATGGAGCGTTGGATTTATGCACTCGTGGCCATTCGCTTTCACGTGCATTCAAACATGGATGCATGTGCAAGGAAGCTCAAGCATGTAGGTTGCAGAGACTTGTCTTCACGTGTGTTCATATTTATGCTTGTTTCTGTAGATGTGTTGATGCACACACAGACACACACTTGCACGCGCACCTATACACACGTACGTACACGCAAAGAGAGAGAGAGAGAGAGAGAGAGAGAGAGAGAGAGAGAGAGAGAGAGAGAGAGAGAAAGAGAGAGCAAGAGAAAGAGAAAAATAAAAAGAAAGAGAGAGAGAGAGAGAAAGAAAGAGAAAGAGAAAAAAAAATCCAAAAACGGAGGGAGATACAGCGACACCATATTCGTTTGTGATGAAGCGAGTGTTAATGCGGGGGGGGGGGGGGGTGATAGGGTAGGAAGGGCAGGGTATGAAGTAGATGTGGGGCAGAGGGGGTGGGGGTAGAGTGGGTAGGGGGTAGAGGTGGCATTTATCCTGAGTGACGGTAAGTATCAGCGAGAAGTATGTTAGAGCGAGTGCTATTGAGCGAGTGTATTGCGTCTCTTTCTCTCAATCTTTTTCTCTCTCTTTCTCTCTCTCTTTCTCTCTCTCTTTCTCTCCTGCTTTATCTCTCTCTTTCTTTCTTATTCTCTCTCTCTCTTTCTCTCTCTCTCTCTCTCTCTCTCTCTCTCTCTCTCTCTCTCTCTCTCTCTCTCTCTCTCTCTCTCTCTCTCTCTCTCTCTCTCTCTCTCTCTCTCTCTCTCTCTCTCTCTCTCTCTCTCTCTCTCTCTCTCTCTCTCTCTCTCTCTCTCTCTCTCTCTCTCTCTCTCTCTCTCCTCCTTTTCTCTTAACTTTTGTTGTCTTTTTTATACCTCTTCATGATGTCTCATTTTTCCCCTTTTCATCGTCATTTCCTCTTTATGATAAGAACACACGCGTGAGTAAAGACGGTGTGTGTTTGTGTGTGTGTGTGTGTCTGTGTCTGTGTCTGTGTCTGTGTCTGTGTGTCTGCGTATGTGTGTGTGTGTGTGTCTGGGCATGTGCATGTGTGTATGTATCTGTCTGTGTCTGTGTCTGTGTATGTGTGTTTATTCTAGAAAAGCGTCCGTGTGCCAAAGGGAAGTGGGAGTAGCACAAAATTACGTCACAGTGGCTGCCGTGTTTACAGGGGTGACGTCATCCTCCCTGGCGGCATGCAGGACTAATGTTGACAAAATGTGTTGCAGCGTGAGCAAAGCATGAGAAGGAGGGTACGAACGCAAAGTGGAAATAAGTTCTAAGAAGGAATTAAGAGCGAATCTCACTCTATTTATTTTAAGTTCCTATAAAGCTGTAAGTCCGTATTCATGACGTATCGAGCAACATTAAAATATGATAAAGTGATATAAATGACAAATTACAATTAGAATTGATAAAAAAATATCATATGAGGATGAATACAGAATACCAATAACATAGACTATAAAGCCATGTTAATTAAAGAAAGCATCGCCAACCAAACTTTCGGTGGTGAAAACGGCTACAAGATGAAAGGCTGTAAGAGTGAGACTACGTAAGAGTTCAGAGAGCGAGGGCGGAGCGAAGAAGGAAGAGGCTGGTAGGGGGTGGGGGAAAGAGGGGGGAGGAAGTGGAGGTGGAGGAGGAGGGGGAAGAGGAGGAGAGAGAAGAGGAGGAAGAGAAGGCGGGGAGGGGAGGAGGGGATGAGGAGGTGGTGGAGGCGGAGGAGGAGGAGATGGGGAAAGATGAAGAAGAAGAAGAAGGAGAAAAAGAAGAAGAAGAAGAAGAAGGAAGTAAAAAAAAAAAGAGGAGGAGGAGAAGAGAAGGAGGATGACGACGACAACGAGAAGAAGGAGAAGGAGGAGGGGGAGAGGAGGAGAGGGCGCCAGGTGTGCCCAGTGCCCTCGAGCTCCCAAAATACCTCTCCCCACCATGTCCTGATGCGTAGGTCCCACTTGGCTTGATGGGGGCGGGGCTGATGGGCGGGAGAGGGTGTGTAAGTGTGGCGGTGACACGGGCGTGAGTGGGTGAAGGAGGGAGAGAAAGAAGGGAGTGGGGAAGAGGAAGTGATAGACGGGAGGTGGAGGAGGAGAGGAGAGAGGGGAGTGGAGGTGTGGGGGGGGGGAGAGTGGGGGAGTGGGAGTAACAGAGAGAGAGAGAGAGAAAAAAAAAAGAGAGAGAGAGAGAAAAAAAAAAAGAGAGAGAGAGAGAGAGAGAAAGAGAAGGAGAAGGAGAAAGAGAAAGAGAGAGAAAGAGAAGGAGAAAGAGAGAGAGAGAGAGAGAGAAAGAGAGGGAGAGAAAGAGAGAGAGAGAGAGAGAAAGAGAGAGAGAGAGAGAGAGAGTGAGAGAGAGAGAGAAAGAGAGATGAGAAAGATTTGCTGGTATGCTTTAGCTCCATTCGTTATCACTTTCGTTCGTATTTTATTCTTATTTTGACTACTCTGAACATCATATTCGCAAATATCACTATATCACATATCTTTCAATTCTTCGAGATATTCTTCCGCATTTTATTCATATCATATTAAAATTTACAACCGGGTTAATTATAATGATTAAACAGCAAAAAATAATTCTCGATATTCATTTCTTATTTTTCTTCATCATCTTCTCCTACTTCCACTTTACCATCTCCTCCTTCATTATCATCGTCTTCTTCTACGCCATTTATCTCCCTCTTCTTATTCCTTTATTCGCATGTAAGGGTTCCGTTGAAAAGCCTCGAAAGGTTTAGTGTAGTTAACCCTTTCCATTTAAGGCAGCAGGTAGTGTGATTTTTTCCCCCTCGGTTGATGCAGGGTGAGAGGTGAGGGGCAGGGGAGGGTAGAGGATAGAGGGGGTAGGGTAGAGGGTGAGGGGGTAGGGTAGAGGGTGAGGGGGTAGGGTAGGGTAGGGTAGAGGGTGAGGGGGTAGGGTAGGGTAGAGGGTGAGGGGGTAGGGTAGAGGGTGAGGGGGTAGGGTAGAAGGTGAGGGGGTAGGGTAGAGGGTTAGGGAGAGGGGGTAGGGTAGAGGGTGAGGGGGTAGGGTAGGGTAGAGGGTGAGGGGGTAGGGTAGAGGATGAGGGGGCAGGGTAGGGTAGAGGTTTTGAGAAGGAGACGGTGGTAGGGGTAGAGGGTGAGGGGGTAGGGTAGGGTAGAGGGTGAGGGGGTAGGGTAGGGGTAGGGGTGAGGTACGGAATAAGAGAAATTGACACCGAATACGCCATTCCAATACTCCACCTCTCCCCCCTCCCCTCCCCTCCCACTCCTCCCACCATCCTTTCAACCATAATCTCCTTCTCCCTCACTCCTCATTCACCCCCACCCCCACTCCCCACCCACTTACCCACATCCCCCCACACCTCCCCCCCATTTCCCCCCACCCCGACCCCCACTCCCTCCCTTAACACGGCCTTGACACCTGGAGTTGACGAGGCATTGTCTGCTAATGAAGGAAATGACAGGTTTTTGGTGTCATAGCAGATGGGGGGGAGGGGGAGGGGGATGAGTAGATGGGGGTGGGATGGGGGTAGGATGGGGGTGGGGAGGGGGAGGGGAGAGCTATACCAGGGTCATGACCATCTGTTCCGGGTATGACGGATATGTGTGTGTGTGTGTGTGTGTGTGTGTGTGAGAATGTGTGTTTGTTTAGCTGTGTATGTATTTGTTTGTTTCTGTTTATGATTGTGTACGTATCAATATCCTGTTTATGTATACACCTATATTCCAGCAATTACACAGACACGTATAATTACGAGTGTACACGAATACTTACACTTGTATACTTACACGTATGACATAAACAAACAAACTCAAAATGAAAAAAATAAAAAAGTAATAAAAAAAACTATATCACATAACACATATTATAAGACGTTTCTAAAATACATGATTTAATCGTTTCACTGATACGAGTGTAATATCTCACCTTTAAATTACTTTGAATTTCCCCCAATGGATTAGACTTAAGAATTATCTTTAGAATGAGCGTTTAGTCTGGGCTGAATATGCTAATGTGATCGTAAATATTGATTTTTTTCCTTCTTCTAATAGCATTGGAGGAAAGGGCGAATATTGTGGTAGTGTGTTGTAGTATAGTGGTGTGGGTTATTGTAGTGTTGTGTGACTGATTATGGTGTGTTGTATTTGTTGTATAGTGTTATGGTTTAGTGTATTATGTGCTCCATTTTTTTATAATCTATTGTAGTTTTTCATAGTATTGTGTTATTGCATTTTTAGTGTTTGTAGTGTCTGTTATAGTGCTGTGTTGCATTATGGTGATGTATTGCACTGTGTTAAAGTGTTGTATTGTGTTGTAGTTTATTAAAGAGAAAAGGGAGAAAATGACCGTTGTGAAAATTATTTCGTGCTGAAAATTGTTGGATGAACTGTAATGGCAATGTAATTAAAATGTTTTGGAAGTTGCTTTATTATAAAAAGAAATATTTTGTTGTTCTAATACATTACACCCACACCCACACGCGCATGCACACACACGCACACACACACACACAGAGATACACACACACAGATATACACAAACACACACACACAGATATACACAAACACACACGCACAGATATAAACAAACACACACACACAGATATACACAAACACACACACACAGATATACACAAACACACACACACACACACAGATATACACAAACACACACACACACACACACACACACACACACACACACACACACACACACACACACACACACACACACACACACACACACACACACACACAAACACACACACACACACACCATAAAACACGATAGTTATTATACAAAATAAATGCAAATTTGTAGAATAATACAGAATTCTAAATACTTTGCTTAAGAGATACCTTATACTATCACCAAACAGATTGAATGTCATAATTACGAAGATTATGTTTAATGAGAGGGTCTAGTTGACAATGGAATTATGCACAGTCATGGGTTATTGATAAATGACAAAGGGATGGAATATCTGTCATGTAATTACTGTGTATATGTTGTGTGTGTGGGTGGGTGGGTGGGTGGGTGGGTGGGTGTGAATGTGTGAATGTGTGTGCGTGTATATACATTTTTTTACAACCATCGTTCCTTACATGATTTCATATCTCTATCTATCTATCTATCTACATGTTTATCTATTTATTTCTGTCTCTCTCTTTCTCTTGCTCTCTCTCTCCCTCTCTCTCTCTCTCTCTCTCTCTCTCTCTCTCTCTCTCTCTCTCTCTCTCTCTCTCTCTCTCTCTCTCTCTCTCTCTCTCTCTCTCTCTCTCTCCCTCCCTCCCTCTCTCCTTCCCTTCCTCTCTCCCTTCCTCCCTTTTTCCTTCCCTCCCTCCCTCCCTCCCTCCCTCCCCCCCCCCTCCCTCCCTCCCTCACTCTCTCCTCCCTCCCTTTCCCTCTACCCCTCTCTCTCTCTTTCTTCCCTCCATTTTCTTCCCCCCTTCCTTCCTCCCTTTCTTCATTCCCTCCATTTTCTTCCCTCTCCTTTGTGTCCAGGAGTGTGTATTTAAGACCCAAGTGCTCTTCCACAGTCTCCGTAATCAATGACTGAGCAACAGACAGTCAACAGACCGCCTTTGTCTTTTTTTTTTTTTTTTTTTTTTTTTTTTTGTTTAAGACAAAGATGCTTGCTTCTCCGTCGCTCGTGGGGTGGAATGTATGGTATGTATTTGTCGTTGTATTTGTTGTTGTTTGACTCTTTTTTTTGTCCTGGTCCGACGGTTTGTTCTTCTTTTCTTTGTTTTACTTTTTTTGTTTTTTTTTAAATTTATTTTTTCTTGGTCTTCTCCTTGATTTTTCTTGTTCTTTTTTATCATGTTTATTCCTTCTTTGCTTCACTAAGTTTTTCCCTCTCTTTCTCTCCTTCCTTCGTCTCCTTCTTCCTCCTTTGCCATTGCCCGGTCTCCTCGTCTCTGCTGCTTCCTCCTTCCTTCCATTATCTTTTTTCCTATCTTTGCTTATCTATTTAGCCCTGAATCTGACGTTAGATTTCTCACGTTTCCCTTCCCTCTTTTGTCTCGCTTTGTGTGTGTGTCTCTTCTTGTTTTTCTTGTTCTTCTTTTTCTTCTTCTCCATCTCCTTCTCCCTCTCTTTCTCTTCTGCTACCTCATCATCGTCATTGTTCATCGTCATCGTCATGGTCATCATCATCACCATCATCATCATCATCATCATCATCATCATCATCATCATACCCTCACCACCATCACCATCATCATCATACCCTCACCCTCATCATCACCACCACCCTCACCCTCACCACCACCATCATCATCACCACCACCACCATCACCACCACCACCACCATCATCACTATTACCATCCTATCTTATCACAATTTTAAAATCATCTTTCCCCGCCGGCTCGTCTTGAACATCTGAACATGCAACCTGCTTGAACGAGATCCTTTGTTGAACACTTCAACATCATTCTCGAGACCAACGTTCGGACCAGCTGTGCCTTGTCAGTATCCATCTTGTTTGATGTGTTTATTTATATATATGTATATATATATGTATATATATATATATATATATATATATATATATATATATATATAATATATATATGTATATATATGTATATATATATATATATATATATATATATATATATATACATATATATATATATATATATATATATGTATGTGTATGCGTATGCGTATGTGTATGTGTGTATATATTGTGTGTGTGTGTGTGTGTGTGTGTGTGTGTGTGTGTGTGTGTGTTTATTTATAAATAAAATACTTTGAACCTATTGTGAGGTTCGTTGGTGGGGTTTCTCGGATTTTCCATTATTTATTATTTTTTTTTATCTCATTTTCCGGCTTCCATTTTTTATATCAACAGTTTTTATTTCTTCTTTATGAGAAAGCAGGGAATGTCGAAGAGAAGAGAGACAGAGAGAGAGAAATAAAGAGAAAGAATGCTTGAAACTGTACAGGAAATATAATACTATAGAGAAGACAATCTAGTACCATTTAATCCAGAAACTTAATGTGATTTAGTACTACATTTAGCTCCATTTTATTTCACGTATCAGTAGTTGAAGAGCCTTTTAATTCGGTTACGGGGTTGATGGCGGGAATCTTTGTGTTAGCGTTTTAGTACTGTAACCGACCACAACAAAGCCGGTTGTTGTCATCCGGGTCTCTATATCCACCTTACACTCTGGTTCCGCAGGATTTTAATTCCACTTAAAGACTTGTAATTCTATTTTAGAGAGAATCCAAACATTTATTATTGTCTCTTTTCGTTTCGCTCTTGCTGCAGGTGTTTTCTTGACCCTACGTGTTTTCTCAGCTTTAGAGTTTCTCTCTCTCCCCTCTTCTCTGTTTTCTATTGAACGAACTTTCATGATTTTCTCTCCGATATCTCTCTTCTCATCTGCGCATGCTAAACGCAATTATATCCGTGTTTGTTGTGAACACACTGCCGCAATTAACTCGCTATGCCTGAAGAGCTGCGGAACCTCAGAGGAGTTTCACTCTTTGTGTTTCTCGTTTTCCCTTTTTCTTTATAACGAACAGTCGGTCGCTGTGGCTGTTACGTGCGTTTCGTGTTTTAACTGTATTTTTCTTGTATTTATATGTATATATATATATATTTTTTTTTTTTATTATTATTATTATTGGACTTTTTTCCTCGTTCATTTCTTCTTGTTTTGTAATGATTTGTGTTTAGATAGTTGAGGTCTGTTGATATTGTAATGATAGCAGCAAATCGAGTTTCGCCTTTTATAGTGATTCTGGCAGCGAGTTTCTAACGTGTGTTTAGTTTGGCATCGGAGATTCTGGCTTGATGAGAATGTTGCTCATATTATTGGTGATGATGTAAGCGGGGGAAGCGCATCAGCTGCAGGGGAGAGGGAGGGGGAGAAGAGAGAGAGAAGAAGAGAGAGAGAGAGAAGAAAGAAGAGTGAGAGAAGAAAGAATAGAGAGAGAAAGAAAGAAAGAAAGAGAAGAAACAGAGAGATAAAAAGAGAAAGATAGAGAAAGAGAAGAAACGGAGAAAAAAAAAGAGAGCGAAGAGAGAGAGAGAGAGAGAAAGACGAGAGGGAGAGCGAGAGAGAGACAGCCATAGAGACAAACAGAGGCAGAGAGCCAGAGAGAGAGAGAAACAGAGAACGTGTCATAGACTAAGAATCCAAACATTTAGAGTTAACGATAAGTATAAATAGAACTTTCTTGGTATAGTGATGAATCATTGAACGCGTTATAAAAATAACTTAATGAGTTTATTTAAGCCTAGAATGATTTTCAAATTATATTAAAAATTTATTCAATTCGAGATGTCACCGAGGGATTAGATATTATTAAACAATAAGAAATGCAATTAGATTAAGTGTTTATTTTTTTCAGTATATGTATTAAGAGGTCTCTGATTTTGCCTCTATGCATGTATGTATGTATATGTAATGTTGAGATATTTATTCGTATGTATATATATTTTTGTGTATATATGTATGTATGTAACGTAATGGGGTGGGGGGGTGGAGGGAGGGCGGGAAGCCAAGGTTAAACTTCCATTCACGCCTCAAGGTTTTCATCTGTGCAATCCAGCAATAATTCACGCATTCTTCTCTCGCTGTTTTGTCGCAACTCGGAAGACGTACGTGAACTAAAGAAACTGAATGATGATGGTGATGGTGAAATATGATGATGATTATGATAATAGTAATAATAGCAATGATAATGATAAGTGAAAGAGAGAGATTTTTATATGAAAATTATTTGATATTCTCTGTTTGTGTCCTGTCTGCCTGTTTGTATTTTGTTGAAGTCCGTTATAACAAGGTTCTTGGCTAGGCGTTGTGCATGACGTCACCCTGTTAATTGTACCGTTAAGCTGCCTTAATCACAGGAGGGCTATTAAGTGATTGCACGTGTGTGTGTGTGTGTAATTAGGTGATTAATGATTGTGTTTGTCATTTCCTTTAATGTGTTGGTGTATGAGGTAGATATTTGTGTTTTCTGTTAAGTCATGCACATGGTATTTTTGTATTTGTTTATTTGTTTTTGTTTATCGACTTATTGTTTATCGTTTATAGTTTAATTGTTTACTGTGTAACTTGTTTTTTCTCTGTGGGCATATTTCTGTATTGTAATTGTTGTATTCAAGTTGTGGTTACAATATTCTTTGGTTTTTATAAGGTTATATTATTTCAAGTTATTGGTGATACATTTGTATACATAGAATTTTTATTACTTTTTTCATAGAGGAATATTGTTGGCAGTGTTTTAAGAATTGATAATGTTTATTCATAAAACTAAAATATTAATTTAAAATTCACAAAAAGAAAAAAAAAACTTGGGCCAGACCAACACACGAATGTCAAAAAATCCAAAAAGGCCCATAATTCATCCAAAAATTGTGCATCGTAACCAAAATCGAAATTGACCTGTATTTTATCATAACATTCTTTGAGGCCAAATATTTCCAATCCAATAATCATTTGCAATTTATTGTCGTGAAACCTACGTTTTTTTTTTTTGTCTTTGTCTTTTGTTTAAGACAAAGATGCTTGCTTCTCCGTCGCTCGTGGGGTGGAATGTATGGTATGTGTTTGTTGTTGTTGTTGTTGTTGTTTGACTTTTTTTTTGTCCTGGTCCGACGGTTTTTTCTTCTTTTCTTTGTTGTACTTTTTTTGTTTTTTTTTAAATTTATTTTTTCTTGGTCTTCTCCTTGATTTTTCTTGTTCTTTTTTATCATGTTTATTCCTGTTCTTCGCTTCAGTTTTTCCCTCTCTTTCTCTCCTTCCTTCGTCTCCTTCTTCCTCCTTTGGCATTGCCCGGTCTCCTCGGCTCTGCTGCTTCCTCCTTCCTTCCATTATCTTTTTTTCTATCTTTGCTTATCTATTTAGCCCTGAATCTGACGTTAGATTTCTCACGTTTCCCATCCGTCTTTTGTCTCGCTTTGTGTGTGTGTCTCTTCTTGTTTTTCTTGTTCTTCTTTTTCTTCTTCTCCTTCTCCCTCTCTTTCTCTTCTTCATTGTTCATCGTCATTTTCATCATCGTCATCGCCATCGTCATCGTCATCATCATCATCATCATCATCATCATACCCTCACCACCATCACCATCATCATCATACCCTCACCCTCATCATCACCACCACCCTCACCCTCACCACCACCATCATCATCACCACCACCACCATCACCACCACCACCACCATCATCACTATTACCATCCTATCTTATCACAATTTTAAAATCATCTTTCCCCGCCGGCTCGTCTTGAACATCTGAACATGCAACCTGCTTGAACGAGATCCTTTGTTGAACACTTCAACATCATTCTCGAGACCAACGTTCGGACCAGCTGTGCCTTGTCAGTATCCATCTTGTTTGATGTGTTTATATGTATATATATATATGAATATACAGATATATATACATTGTGTGTGTGTGTTGTGTGTGTGTGTTGTGTGTGTGTGTTGTGTGTGTGTGTTGTGTGTGTGTTGTATGTGTGTGTGTGTGTATATATATATACATATATATATATATATATATATATATATACATATATATATATATATATATATATATATATATATATATATTATGTGTGTGTGTGTTGTGTGTGTGTGTGTGTGTTTATTTATAAATAGCAATACTTCTTGAACCTATTGTGAGGTTCGTTGGTGGGGTTTCTCGGATTTTCCATTATTTATTATTTTTTTTTATCTCATTTTCCGGCTTCCATTTTTTATATCAACAGTTTTTATTTCTTCTTTATGAGAAAGTTAGGACTGTCGAAGAGAAGAGAGACAGAGAGAGAGAAATAAAGAGAAAGAATGCTTGAAACTGTACAGGAAATATAATACTATAGAGAAGGCAATCTAGTATCATTTAATCCAGAAACTTAATGTGATTTAGTACTACATTTAGCTCCATTTTCTTCCACGTATCAGTTGTTGAAGAGCCTTTTTAATTCGCTCACGGGGTTGATGGCGGGAATCTTTGTGTTAGCGTTTTAGTACTGTAACCGACCACAACAAAGCCGGTTGTTGTCATCCGGGTCTCTGTATCCCCCTTACACTCTGGTTCCGCAGGATTTTAATGCCACTTAAAGACTTGTAATTCTCTTTTAGAGAGAATCTAAACATTTATTATTGTCTCTTCTCGTTTCGCTCTTGCTGCAGGTGTTTTCTTGGCCCTACGTGTTTTCTCAGCTTTAGAGTTTCTCTCTCTCCCCTCTCCTCTGTTTTCTATTGAACGAACTTTCATGATTTTCTCTCCGATATCTCTCTTCTCATCTGCGCATGCTAAACGCAATTATATCCGTGTTTGTTGTGAACACACTGCCGCAATTAACTCGCTATGCCTGAAGAGCTGCAGAACCTCAGAGGAGTTTCACTCTTTGTGTTTCTCGTTTTCCCTTTTTCTTTATAACGAACAGTCGGTCGCCGTGGCTGTTACGTGCGTTTGGTGTTTTAACTGTATTTTGCTTGTATTTATAGTTTTTTTTTTCTCTATTGTACGTTTTTTTCCTCATTCTGTTCTCTTTTTTGTAATGATTTGTGTTTGGATAGTTGAGGTTTGTTGATATTGTAATGATAGCAGCAAATCGAGTTTCGCCTTTTATAGTGATTCTGGCAGTGAGTTTCTAACGTGTGTTTAGTTTGGCATCGGAGATTCTGGCTTGATGAGAATGGTGCTCATATTATTGGTGATGATGTAAGCGAGGGAAGCGCATCAGCTGCAGGGGAGAGGGAGGGGGAGAAGGGAGAGAGAAGAAGAAAGAAGAGAGAGAGAAGAAAGAAGAGTGAGAGAAGAAAGAAGAGAGAGAGAAGAAAGAAGAGTGAGAGAAGAAAGAAGAGAGAGAAAGAAAGAAAGAAAGAAGAAACGGAGAGAGAGAAAGAGAAACATAGAGAAATAGAAGAAACGGAGAGAGAAAAGAGAACGAAGAGAGAGAGAGAGAGAGAGAGCGACGAGAGTGAGGGAGGAGAGCAAGAGAAAGACAGCCATAGAGACAAACGACAGAGACAGAGAGCCAGAGAGAGAGAGAGACAGAGAACGTGTCATAGACTAAGAATCCAAACATTTAGAGTTAACGATAAGTATAAATAGAACCTTCTTGGTATAGTGATGAATCATTGAACGTGTTATAAAAATAACTTAATGAGTTTGTATAAGCCTAGAATGATTTTCAAATTATAGATTTTTTTTTATTCAATTCGAGATGTTACCGAGGGATTAGATATTATTAAGCAATAAGAAATGCAGTTAGATTGTGTTTATTTTTTTTTAATATATGTATTTAGAAGTCTGTGATTTTGCCTCTATGCATGTATGTATGTATATGTATGTTGAGATATTTATTCGTATGTATATATATATTTCTGTGTACATATGTATGTAACGTAATGGGGGGGTGGGGGGGAGGGAGGGCGGGAAGCCAAGGTTAAACTTCCATTCACGCCTCAAGGTTTTCATCTGTGCAATCCAGCAATAATTCACACATTCTTGCATTCTTCTCTCGCTGTTTTGTCGCAACTCGGAAGACGTACGTGAACTAAAGAAACTGAATGATGATGGTGATGATGGTGAAATATGATGATGATTATGATAATAGTAATAATAGCAATGATAATGATAAGTGAAAGAGAGAGAGATTTTTATAAGAAAATTATTTGCTACTCTCTGTTTGTGTCTTGTCTGCCTGTTTGTATTTTGTTGAAGTCCGTTATAGCAAGGTTCTTGGCTAGGCGTTGTGCATGACGTCACCCTGTTAATTGTACCGTTAAGCTGCCTTAATCACAGGAGGGCTATTAAGTGATTGCACGTGTGTGTGTGTAATTAGGTGATTAATGTTTGTGTTTGTCATTTCCTTTAATGTGTTGGTGTATGAGGTAGATATTTGTGTTTTCTGTTAAGTCATGCACATGGTATTTATGTATTTGTTTATTTGTTTTTGTTTATCGACTTATTGTTTATCGTTTATTGTTTATTTGTTTACTGTTTCACTTGTTGTTTTTCTGTGTGCAAATTTCTGTATTGTAATTGTTGTATTCAAGTTGTGGTTACAATATTCTTTGTTTTTTATAAGGTGATATTCTTTGTTTTTTTTAGGTGATATTCTTTCTTAAGTTATTGTTGATACATTTGTATACATAGAACTTTTATTACTTTTTTCATAGAGGAATATTGTTGACAGTGTTTTAAGAACTGATAATGTTTATTCATAAAACTAAAATATTTCATTTAAAATACATAAAAATAAAATACTTGGGCCAAACCAACACACGTAATTCAAAAAATCCAAAAAGGTCCATAATTCATCCAAAAATTGTGCATCGTAACCAAAATCGAAATTGACCTGTATTTTATCATTACATTCTTTGAGGCCAAATATTTCCAATCCAATAATCATTTGCAATTTATTGTCGTGAAATCTACTTTTTTTTTCTCTTTTTTTTTTTTTTTTTTTTTTTTTTTTTTGTGTGTGTGTGTGTGTGTGTGTGTGTGTGTGTGTGCTATTGGGCGGGTGAACAGACTGCAATGGTGTGTTTGTTATGGTACCATGATTGTTGCATATAATGGCATTCCTTTGAACTTTGATTGATTGTGCTCGTAGCTTTGTGAATTGATTGAGCCTATATTAATTAATTGCCAAAACGCAACATATATTTTTTCTTTTAAAAGATGTGATGGTAAAATGTTGATATTAATGATGGTCATGATAATAATGATGATGATGATAATAATGATGATGATAATTATGATAATTTGTTATTTTGATACCATAATTAACAAATAATGATGATGTAGCAGTAATCATGACAATGGTTATATATAAGACAGTATTGGTGATGCCAATGATGGTGATAGTGATGAAGGTAAAAATGATTATAATACTGATAATAATGATGATTATAATAACACAGATCATAATAGATCAATAAGGCTAATATTGAAGATAAGATTTTTTTTTATAAACAGCCTTGGTTGACGGAAAAATAGAATCAATATGGATATTTCTAATAGAGATTCTCACTAGTTCTCATCTTCCTGCCTCTTCCCTCTTTATTAATTTATCTATGTATCTGTTTATTTCATTTTTCCTTTTCTTTCCACCCTTTCACTGACCTTCACTTTCGGGCGTGGATGTGGTGACAGTGAGGAGTGTGTGTGGATTGTGCGGTCTAGTGTTTTATGGTGTCATGAGATTTTTTTTTTTTTTTTTTTTTTTTTCAACCTCGTTGACATTTTCGAAACGGATGGGGTTTGATTTTTTGGCGGGATGGGGGGGGGGGGGGTATTTAGGCTGTTTGTTTTCCGTTTTATTTATTTATTTATTTAATTTTGTTGTTGTAGTTGTTGTTTATACGTGTGCAAGAGTGTACACGTAATGAGAGAGAGTGTAAAAAAGAAACAGAAGAGGAGAGAATGAATCAAAGAAATAGAGAGAGAGAAGGAAAGAGAAAGACAAAAAATAAAGAGATATAGAAAAAGAGAGAGAGGAAGAGCAGAAACAGAAAGGGAAATAGAGAAAGAGGGAGAAGAAAAAGGAAAGAGAAATAAACATGAAATCGAATTCTAAGAAAACGCGGTTAATTCGAAATGCAAGTCTTAGGATTTCACAATTAAGGCGATTAAGCCAGTGCGCGGATAATTATCTGTCGGCCGCGGTAATTAAAGGTTCTTTAGCTCCGTCTCAGACTGGTGAACTGTTTCCTAACCGTGTGTGCGTGCGAGAGAGAGAGAGAGAAAAGGAGAGAGGGAGAGAGAGAGAGAGAGAGAGAGAGAGAGAGAGAGAAGGAGGGAGAGAGAGAGAAGGAGGGAGGGAGAGAGAGGGGGAGAAGGAGAGAGAGAGAGGGGGGGGGGGAGAAGGAGAGAGAGAGAGAGAGAGAGGTGGGGGGGAGAGAAAGAGAAAGAGAGAGAGTGTGTACGAGTGAGTGGGTGAGTAAGAGAGAGAGGACGGAGGAGAGAAATAGAGAGAGAGAGAGAGAAAGATATATAAATAGAAAATATATATATATATAAATAGAGAAATCATAAAAAGAAAAAAAGAGACAAAAAGAGAGATAGATAGAGGAAAAAAAAAGAATAGAGAAAGAGAGAGGGAGAGATAGAGAGAGAGAACATGAACTCGCACCTATAAAAAACAGGAGCAGACTTCAGACAAGGCCGATGTGGCAAGGAACAGGTTTTCCCTGAGAAAAGGAAGCAAGAAATCGGCGTGTGTTCTGAGGCCTAAGTTTTATCGGTCTTCGTCTCAGTGGAGGATCGAGGAACAT